>CM064492.1:23805714-24020714 GCA_032716605.1 Paralithodes platypus | reverse complement strand
TTGTATGGAGTCTGAGAAGATCCTGCCCTTCCTCCTCAAATGGGCTCCCCATGTCCTCCATTACACTAACTACCACCTGAACCTGTCCAGCAAACAACTTCTGGGTTGACCGGGTTTGTTCATGATGGTTTCTTTGCCCAGAACTTTGTTGTTTCCCTACCATGGTCGCTTCAAACTCAGAAATTACTCTGACAAGTTCTGGTCCTGCCACTGCCCATCTCAAGAGGGAGTTTGCATCCTGGGTAAGCCCGATGATTCCGCCTTCATCCTTCATTACTCCATTGTTTTGTTCATGGCAGTGATCGACAGCAATGAGGGAGAATTTTCTCTGGGATTTTGCCACAACAAACTTGCCTTGCTGAAATTCTTTGGCAACATCTGGATGAGTGTGAGATAGACTGCTCATGTCACGCACATGTACGGACATCCAACGTGCGTAGTGGGTATGGTTGAGACTGAAGAACCAAGGTGTCAATTTCTTCAATGTATCCACATACAAATCAAAGTCACCAGTACGTAGTGATCGCACAAATGTGAACAAGAGAAGTTCCAGCTCTAGACTCGTATGCCAGTACATGAACTGAGGACTTTCAGCTTTTCGCCGTTCACACCATGGAGAATAGAGCCAACATCTTCTTCCAAGCCATGAACACATCTCGTCCTTCTTTGTAAGCTTTCATCCTTGGGAGATGCATGAGAATGCGGTCTTTCAGATGCTTACTGTTTAATCGTGCAGTAACATCCACTCCAAGTTGATTTAGCCTGTCAGTGTAGAGCTTCACAAGATCTGCAAGTCTGAACACCTTCACATCCTCAGCTTGCCTCTTCTCCTCAATGTAGGAAATCAGCTGAGCCTAAGCAATTCCTTTACATGTCTGGTCATCTGAGGCATCCTGATCCTGTGATACCTTTGCACGTGCTCTATTGTACAGGTTTGTAAGGCAGTTTGCATGATACTTTGCCTCCTGGGCAATAAGGTCTCCTGCACTTAATTTTGCAAGAAGATTTTCATCTTGTAGATCATGTGCGCATTTCCTCACACGAAAATCTAGTTGAAATGTACAGACTTCGCGGAGGTTGTTGTTGTTGTTGTTGTTGTTGTTCCCCAAGCTGCCTGGCCGAACAGCCCCAAGGCCCCGAGCAAGGCCAAGGCCAAGGCCATAACCGAGCGCCCCCACAGAACCCTCCCCGCCGACCACAATAAAGCCTGGGTGACCGAAGCCACTCCATGGCGGGGAGCTTGAGGAGGGTGCGGAAACGCCCGGGAAACCAAAGCCCCACCCAGGGCCCTGTGCCCCTCAGCAATTATGAAGAGAAAGTTGAGGGGCAAGGGAAAAATGTGACGCTTTGGCTTCCAATCTTGGTAGATTGGGGAGGTCAATCCACGTTAGAGACGCCGTCACTTGAGATCTAGAAAATATATAAGTAAAAGGAACAGTCAGAGTAAGCTATGGGTATGGCAGAGATTGCTCAGTTCTCACTCTGATAGACCAGCCCATCACCACATGACTAGAACCCAATCCTCTCAGCATCAGCTAGGAAAGGCCCTAGAAAGCCGCCTTTGGCGGCTCCCCTATTTCAACCCTTTTCGGGGTTGGGCACCCGCCATCGGAGGTTCTCCTTTGTTTGCTGCTGGGAACAAAAGAAGCATTTGGGACAATTGCTGCCAACTGTTCCACTTGAGGCAGTATCACCACCACTGCTAGTGCTACGTGTGAAAATTCGTTTTGAAGCAGTCCCATCTTCCTCAGACTTGTGCTTTCGTTTTGCGCGTTCCAGTTTGGTATGTGAAAACTTCTGATAACAAGATTTGTGCCACTTTGCATTCTGTTCTTTCAATGTTAATTGAATACCATTCCCATGGTCAAGTCGTGCCAGATTGATTTTGATTGGCATTGAGTCAAGGTTACTAAACTGTGTGATGTTGTCTACTATGGTTTCATAGCCTCTTTCAGTTGGTGATATGAGAGACTCTTTGGTGTCCAGTTGACAAAAAACACAGATAGTCCAATCAGTTGCTTGAACAGATGAAGATGAGGCACTGGCCATTTCTGTGAATATTCAGTACGTCTTGACTATCACTGTGCGCAGATCAAATATATCAAACTTGCTGAAACTGGAAACAAAATATGATTAAGGCCGAGGGTTTATCCTTTTACCACCTTTATCAAATACATCTGTTGCACACATTCCTTTATGGGATACAACTAGGTTCAGTTTCCCTACACCTAGCCCGATCGTTCATCCAGTGCCATTTAAGTCCTGTGCGATCTGTACACCTTCCGGGTAATTCTTAAGCCCCGTTACCCTTGGCTCTGCTCTCCCGCGCTGGCACATCCTGTCAATTCAGGCGCGGCTATCTAACTACATCTACCAACTACAAACTACAGTTTAGTAGCTAGTGGATTTGGGGCTGTTAGATAGCATTTGGGACACTGATCTAGATATACTAGTACTTATTAAAGTACTAGTATATCTAGATCAGCTGGCACTGAACCCCATGCTGAGTTACACAGCAGTGATGTCACCAGTGTGCCCTGGTTGTGTGCTGACATTCACTCTATTATATAGATATATATGCTTTTATACATCTTTTGAACCATTTTAGGAGTGAATATAGGAAAATAAATAAAAGTACAAAGTCATAACACTTCATAGTAGTTCAGAAACTGCATCATTGCTGCCGGTTGCTAAGGAAAATGCTTTGCCTAGCAACCGTTGCTATGCAATACAGAAATCCCGGTGGCTCCTGCTCTGAAATTGTAAAGTAGGTCCTTGTGAACATTTCCGGGAAGTTTCATGCTTGTATCACCTTGTGAGCAATTCTTGCACCCATTTCCTTGACTTATAACACTGTTTCTAAGTATTTTAAAAAAGTGTTTACACTTAAGTTGTCGGTTTTTTTTTTTTTTTTTTTCTATGTGATTGAGGGAGGCAAAAGGCATAACTGCCTATAGCGAGTGCCTCCCCCATAGTTGAAAGAGTGACAGGGCCAAAATCAAGGGACGTTCGAGCCAAAATGCCTGGACACATGGAGTTTGAAGCAATTTAAGTCATAGGAAGAGGGAAAGACTGATTCTGGGAGAGAGTTCCAGAGCTCAGATGTTGAGTAGAAGAAAGTTTGAGAGTAACGTTTCACTCTTGGGTTGGAGAGTTGCACAGAGTAGGGGTGGGATTGAGTTGCAAGACGGGTACCACGTGCCCTACGTAAAGGAGGTGGTATGCACTGGGATAGCTCTGAGGAACACTGATTATTATAGTAGCGATAGAATAGCGAGAGAGATGCAACATTGCGGCGGAGAGAGAGAGATTGCAGAGAGTTGGTGAGTGGACGGGAGTTAATGATACGAAAGGCCTTCCTTTCAACTTTGTCTAGGAGAGCGGTGTGAGAGGAACCTCCCCATACATGTGAACAATACTCAATACAAGGCCGCACTATGCCCCTGTACAGAGCAAGAAGCTGTGCAGGGGAAAAGAACCCCCTAAGGCGGTTGAGCACACCCAGCTTCTGGGAGGCTGCCTTAGCAAGACTGGTAATATGGTCCTTCCAAATGAGAGCAGAAGAAAAAGAGACACCAAGAATATTGAGAGAAGATGAAGGGTTGATTTTTGTATTGTTGAAGAATAAGGGATAGTCCGCTGGGAGATCCTGACGGGTAGATAGATGGAGAAATTGGGTTTTGGAAGCATTAAAGTTAACAAGGTTTTCTCTGCCCCAATTGGAAATAGTATTTAGATCAGAATTTAAGAGTTCTATGGCTTCATTACGTTTGTCGTTGAGGGATTGCTGGCTGGGGCGTTCTGAAAAACTAATGGAGTAGTGTAAGGTTGAGTCGTCTGCGTATGAATGGATGGGAATTAAGGTACAGTTAAGGAGATCATTTATAAAAATTAGAAAGAGAATAGGAGATAGGACAGAGCCCTGAGGAACACCGGAGTTTATAGGGTGAGGAAGTGAACAATGGCCGTCCACAACCGCAGCTATGGAACGGCCGGAAAGGAAATTAGAGACAAAGGCACAGATGGAGGGATAGAAACCGAAGGAGGGTAGTTTAGAAATTAAAGATTTATGCCAGACTCTATCGAAGGCTTTCGATATGTCTAGTGCAATAGAAAAAGTCTCACCGAAGTCCCGAAAGGAGGATGACCAAGAGTTAGTAAGATATGAAAGAAGATCACCAGTAGAGCGACCCTTAAGGAAGCCATACTGGCGATCTGAGAGCAGATTATGAGAAGAGAAATGCTTAAGAAATTTGGAAGCAAGAATAGTTTCAAAAACTTTAGAAAGACAAGAGATAAGAGCAATTGGACGATAGTTGGAGGGTTGAGAGCGGTCACCCTTCTTTGGGACAGGTTGAATGTGAGCAAACTTCCAGCATGAAGGGAAGACGTTAGAGGATAGACAGAGACGAAAGAGTTTGCCTAGGCAGGGAGTCAGCACGGAAGCACAGTTTTTGAGAACAACAGGAGGAACACCGTCCGGACCGAACGCCTTATTAGTGTTAAGCCCAGAGAGGGTAGAAAGTACGTCTTTAGAAGAGATTAGGATATTAGGCATAAGTAAGAGAGAGGAGGGCGGAGAGGGAGGAATAGCACCGGAATCATCCAAAGTGGAGTTTCTAGCAAAAGTTTGAGCGAAGAGTTTAGCTTTGTCAGAGGAAGAAGTGATGGTTGTGCCATCAGAGTGGGAAAGGGGAGGGAAAGACGAGGAAGAGAAATTGTTGGAGAGGTTTTTGGCTAGATGCCAGAAAGCTTGGGAAGAGCTAGAGTTGGATAGTTCAGTGCATTTATTATTGATGAAAGAGTGTTTGGCAAGTCGAAGAACAGATTTGGCTTGATTCCGGGCAGAAACATATGAAGAATGAGAGTCTTGAGTTTTAAGGCGTCGGTACCGTTTGAATGCTTCCTCCTTATTGCGGACAGCAGTAGAACAGGCGTGAGTAAACCAAGATTTTTTAGCATTAGTCTGAGAGAAAGAGAATGGAATGTATGCTTCCATGCCCGATAGGATTACCTCGGTAATGCGTTCAGCACTCTCCGAGGGTCCTCGGCCATGGAAGCAGAAATCATTCCATGGGAAATCAAAGAAGTACTGCCGAAGAGCCTCCCAGTCGGCAGCGCCAAAGTGCCACAAGCGCCGCCGGCTAGGAGGATCGGGTGGCTGTACTGGAGAGATAGGACAGGTGACAGAGATAAGTTTATGGTCGGAGGAGCCCAAAGGAGAGAAAAGATCGACAGTATAAGAAGAAGGGTTAGAAGTTAGAAACAGGTCAAGAATGTTGGGCCGATCTCCGATGCGATCCGGGATACGGGTGGGTTGCTGAACTAACTGCTCTAGGTCATTTAGGATAGAAAAGACGTAGGCTTGTTCACCAGGTGGATCAGTAGTGTGAGAGGAGAGCCATTGGCGGTGGTGAACGTTGAAATCACCTAAGATGGAGATTTCTGAGAAAGGAGAAATGGATAGAATGTGTTCCACTGTAGAGTTTAGATAGTCAAAGAATTTAGGAAAGTTGGTAGAGTTAGGGGAAAGATAGACAGCACAGAAATATTTAGTAAGAGAATGACAGGAAAGTTTGAGCCATAAAGTTGAGAATTCAGAGGAGTCGAAATCGGGAACACGAGAGCAAGTGAGTTTGTTGTGCACATATGCACAACATCCGCCTTTGGCTTTGAAACTAGGATAGAGAAAGTAGGAGGATACAGAGAAGGGGTTGCTGGATGTTGCTACAGACACCTGGGTTTCGGTGAGGAAGAGAAGATCAGGTTTGTAGGAGGAGAGATGGTGCTCAACAGAGTGAAAGTTAGAGGAAAGTCCGCGAATGTTGCAGAAATTAATAGAAAGAGTAACAGGCCGAGGTCCAGGTAATTGTGTGGGGTCGTCAGGGGATGGTCGGTCGGGTGAGGGGGCATTTATGGTCCCCCCCCCTGGGGACTCCGAGGCTGGGCTAAAATTCATCATTTTGTGTTTTTTTAATTTTGGTGTGGAGGAATGAAGTGTGGTGTGCATGTTTAGTGTAGTGAAGTGGATAGGAGGAGGAGGTGTTTGTGAGAGCTAGCTGGATTGCTCTCAGTGTAAATGAGGCACAAAGAAAATCAGTAAGAGAGGCCAAGCAAATGAAACAGGAGTTCCAGCGACTCTTTATCACATGCCTATAACCTCACCTGGGTCTAGCCCTGATCGATTGGTGCCTACAATCTCCCCACCAAAATCTTAATCTACATTTAATCTACATTTAATCTACATTTACACATAAACCTACAAATATTTAGAAATTTGTACCCATGAACTCACCAATGTTTTCACACACACACACACACACACACACACACAAAGAGTGGCCATAGTGGCCAAGCACACTGAGTCACTTTACTCTAGTCAGTTGGATCAGGTAGCGTGGGTTCGAGTCCAGATATCTGCTGGTGAGGTATCTGTTAGGTATCCAGTGTGTACAGAGGATGTGCCAACTCAGGGTTCCAGCTGGTACCTTGTACATATCCTACCCCTTCTGGGGGCATGTAGCTGCTCTTGTGGGAGCCAAAGTTAAGGAATTGTGTATTTTCAGCCTCATTGAATGCCGGCTCGATATAAACCGATTATAAACTCTACGTAAGCAGAGTGGTATCGCACACACAGATCCCGCCCGTATACTGCGCACCACAAGCCTGTCGTATTCCTTCTCTGTCCGGAAACTTCCCCTAGTTTGTTCGATGGGCTTTCCCAAAATATCACAGATATGTCCATTTGGTCAATGCGAAGGTCAGTCAATACGACACTTTCAATTTTCCTTAAAGGTCAAGGTTAAAAATATGGTCAATATTTCATATTTTTTAGTTTTTACTAAATTTTCTTAATTTTCACTATACAAGTTGCTGGTAACACTAATATTATATATATTTTTGTTTTAGATACATATTCCAAATGGTAAGGTCAAAGGCCAAGGTCAAAGATCAAAATATGATTGTTACCACTATTTCATAATTATACTAACTGCTAGAGTCTCACGAGGTTGCTTATCAGGTATTTTCGGAATACCTAGGCCAAATTCATACAAGACAAAAATAAAACTGCATTTTACAGGTCAAGGTCACAGGCCATGGTCAATATGCTAATTTCTTTAATATCCATGCAAATTTCCAACAAATTGCGGAGATTGTTGCCCTTTAAATTTACATGACATTTTTTAATTTTCAGACACGTAGCATAAAGGTCAAGAAATAAGTCAAAGGTCAAAGTCAACTATTCATTTAATATTTCTGAAAGTAATTGATGAGTTGTTTTATCAAATTGGGCACACTTATTGATTTTCCAAGGCAATGTCAATACAAAGTAAAAATGTAATTCAACATAAAGGTCAAGGTCACAGGCCAAAGTCAAAGGTCAATTATAATTAATTGAAAAAATCACTAATTTCGGCAAACTGACTGAGTCAGTTGTATTTTTACCTAACCAACACATTTATCAAATTTCATATAAATATTCTAGTAGTTAAGGTCAAAGGTCAAGGTCAAAGGTCAAATTTATTTTCCTAAACTTCTACTTTTTACTGAATTATCACAAAAATTTGCAGGCAAATTTGGTTGGTCAATGTGATGATTTTCCCAAAACAAATATTGTTACTCAAAGGTCAAAGTATAAGGTCAAAGTCACAGAATATGGTCACTGTTTCTCATTTTCAAGTTTGTATTCGAAATACACCATATTCATAATGTTAGTTAATGCTATGCTGACCAAATTTTAGATAAGGTCAAAGGTCAAAATATGATTTTCAATATATCCTAACTTATTGATAGGATCTCATTACAGTACACTTATCATATACCGGTATATTTGGAATTTGGAATACCGAGAAACAGATTATCGGTATGCCAAAAAAAAATAAAAATAAATAAATAAATAATAAATAAATAAATATCAATAACAAAACATAAATATATAAACTATCGTGGATTCACGATAGTTAGTGGTGTAACATACATTTTCTATGTATAATACCTGTTATGCCCTGATTCACGATAGTTAGTGGTGTAACATACATTTTCTATGTATAATACCTGTTATGCCCTGATTCACGATAGTTAGTGGTGTAACATACATTTTCTATGTATAATACCTGTTATGCCCTGATTCACGATAGTTAGTGGTGTAACATACATTTTCTATGTATAATACCTGTTATGCCCTGATTCACGATAGTTAGTGGTGTAACATACATTTTCTATGTATAATACCTGTTATGCCCTGATTCACGATAGTTAGTGGTGTAACATACATTTTCTATGTATAATACCTGTTATGCCCTGATTCACGATAGTTAGTGGTGTAACATACATTTTCTATGTATAATACCTGTTATGCCCTGATTCACGATAGTTAGTGGTGTAACATACATTTTCTATGTATAATACCTGTTATGCCCTGATTCACGATAGTTAGTGGTGTAACATACATTTTCTATGTATAATACCTGTTATGCCCTGATTCACGATAGTTAGTGGTGTAACATACATTTTCTATGTATAATACCTGTTATGCCCTGATTCACGATAGTTAGTGGTGTAACATACATTTTCTATGTATAATACCTGTTATGCCCTGATTCACGATAGTTAGTGGTGTAACATACATTTTCTATGTATAATACCTGTTATGCCCTGATTCACGATAGTTAGTGGTGTAACATACATTTTCTATGTATAATACCTGTTATGCCCTGATTCACGATAGTTAGTGGTGTAACATACATTTTCTATGTATAATACCTGTTATGCCCTGATTCACGATAGTTAGTGGTGTAACATACATTTTCTATGTATAATACCTGTTATGCCCTGATTCACGATAGTTAGTGGTGTAACATACATTTGCTATGTATAATACCTGTTATGCCCTGATTCACGATAGTTAGTGGTGTAACATACATTTTCTATGTATAATACCTGTTATGCCCTGATTCACGATAGTTAGTGGTGTAACATACATTTTCTATGTATAATACCTGTTATGCCCTGATTCACGATAGTTAGTGGTGTAACATACATTTTCTATGTATAATACCTGTTATGCCCTGATTCACGATAGTTAGTGGTGTAACATACATTTTCTATGTATAATACCTGTTATGCCCTGATTCACGATAGTTAGTGGTGTAACATACATTTTCTATGTATAATACCTGTTATGCCCTGATTCACGATAGTTAGTGGTGTAACATACATTTTCTATGTATAATACCTGTTATGCCCTGATTCACGATAGTTAGTGGTGTAACATACATTTGCTATGTATAATACCTGTTATGCCCTGATTCACGATAGTTAGTGGTGTAACATACATTTGCTATGTATAATACCTCTTATGCCCTGATTTTATGCAGGTTTAACAATTGATTAAGGTGAGTTCTTCGAGACTGGGATATCTGAGTTCATGCAAGTACATATAAATAACAATAGAGGATATGTATAATATCGAAAGATAATTTGTATTACAGCTTTATTCACTTATTCACTAGTTACACAAGTATGAATCACAAACACTAAACATGGAAAAATCAGTGGCACAACTCTATTTTCATTTCTCCCAGCACGATCGCGGATCTAGATGGAGATCAGGTATATTTAATTCAACTTGTATAAGTAATATTCTTCTTGAGAATCATACGCACTATTCTCTTCTCGAAAGTTTATAATAAAGTTACTAAATTCAGGTTTTATTTATATTCACGATATCTCTTGCTTTAACTTCTATTCGTGGATAATAGTGGACGATGTGATACACGTTCCTATATTTCTTGGCACAAAATATGGAAGCTTAAGCATTGATGAACTTTTTCAGTTTGAGTTCAAGTTTGTGGACTGAAATATTATGGCACTGACTGAGATTATTTTTCAGTTCCTGAAGGTGTCTAAAAATCCTCTAATTTTATATAAATTCACTAGCTTTGTAATATAAGTATTCAAGACGTATTTATTGGTGAACACGTAGGTTATTAGTAATATGATATTCACTGGATACTGTAACACTTAATTTCTGTAACTGAAAGTTTAAGTTTGACGGACTCTGTTTATTTTTCACTTGGCGGAAATATGACAGAGTTGATGGATGCGTAAAATCCGTTTTAATTTGATATATTGACTATTTATTGAGGTAGAACGTCATGCTAAAGAGGGTTATTTATAGGACGTCTTAATATTAATATTTTTCTATAGATTAACTTCGTAGAACACTTTTACAAACTTTTCACATATTTCGAGGTATTAAGAACTCTGTTAATTTCGGTCACTTTGAACTCTAACTTTTATTGTATCTCGTCACTGATACTGAATTTTTTGGTAGTTTCTATACTATTTCTTTTCTTGGTAGAGAGGTGCACTTAGTTAAGGATTTCTTCTGATGCTCCGTGGGCCGTCCAGGTTGGCCGGTCGTGTGAAGAAGTTACAGTTGGGTTAATGGGCTTGGGGTCTTAAATATGGTTCCGTAACTAGTAATGAAACAGTTGGTCACCATATCGGACTAACGCAAGTATTCTAGGCATATAGCTTCAAACAAATACTTGACTATCCTGACCTTTATATTAACCGTTGATGAAGTTCTGTTAAGGTACTCTTGAAATGAGGTTTTAAATATTGTGTCTCAGGGTTGCCGGATTAACACAATATCGGACTAACGCAAGAAAAGTAGAGGTATTGCTCTTCTTGACTGTCCTAACCGTTATAAGACGTTCAGAACCTCGCACGCTTGCTTTTCCTACGGAGATTTTAACCAGGCTGGTAGCCTTCCTAATAATCTTTAGAGTCTCTAGCAATATTAGGTTTACTTTAGTAGAGTGAACCTGGATAGTTTCTAACTTAAAATATACACAAAACATGTTCATAATAGTTTATAAGACTCGGAAGGTTGGAGTCTGAATTGGCAATAGTGTGTTCTACTGGGTCACGTGTCCAGTTTCCCTTGTGTTAGGGAGTGGTAGGCTTGCAGACAAATGGGTCTACAATGATTAATATGGGGCATCATAATCTCTAAACATGCTAGAGTTAATTAATACAAATAAGGCTGATATCTCTTATATAGAAAACTTATGTAAGAACAATTCTATAATGTTACTAGGGATTGTATCTGGTGACCTTTTGTGTTGGCATTCCTGGTGGTCAGTTCGCTTATCTGGAAAAGGCAAAGTTCGTTGGGCCAAGCTGGGAAAGAAGCATGTGTGTTTTGTTTGAAATTAAAAATAGAGAACTGTATTACTAGGGAAGGCGTGTACATAGGTGTTTATTATTTCTTCGAAAGACAGAAGTATCTCTGTGAGATGATTTCTAGAATTCTCGTATTCTGACGAGATCCTTCAACATTGCTTATATTTTGTTCACTATATTGAGACATGGTATACTTAATATTAATCATACTCTTTATATAATGTTTTTTTAAATGTTTTATTTCTTTCCTTAATATTAGACATCTGTATATACATATTTTGAATTATGGTTTGTTAGAATGGTTGGGAGAAGATAATTCTCCGGGTCATGGCTGGTGGTCCCTTCAGGCAAATTTCCTTTCCTGGGGTGATGGGGCACGACTCTCTCAGGATCAGACGGCTATTTCTGAGGGTCGCTTCTGTGGTGAGTGGCCTTGACATTTTTGTCCTGGGTGGGGTCATGTTGTCGACTTCTGTTTTCTTCCTTGTTTTCTTCACCTCTTCTCCTTTACTTGTTTTCCTTTTTCTCTGTATTTTAATACCCCATCATATTTGTATGCAAGCTTGATAAGTTATATAAGGCCTATTATACGATAGTATAGTATTTATGAGTCTTTAGGAATAATTATATGACGATTATCATATAACTATGTTGTAATATTATAAATGTGGTACGATATTTACCGCTAGATTAGTAGCGCAAGGCGATGACGTGTTTAGCCAGACGTGGCGTGCTAGAGCACATTTAAACTTCGTCCTGAGCACAACTCTCCACTCCTCAGTTCGCCGCGATCCTAGTTCCAGCTTTCATCAAGCTCTCATCATCACGACTTCATCCGACTAATAGACAGACAGCTAAGCTTATTATCATGATTTAAACTTCTTCAACATTATTAATTCCCTTCTTTATTGAGCACGCTCCTCGTGGCCGCTCCGGTGTAAACAATCTCTCAATAGTGTTCCTGAGGTAGCCATTTGTCTACCAACCATCATCAGTTCATACAAGACCTAACTACAACATAACTTGTCTATGGTGATTTAAAGTGAGTTACACTCCCGGTATTTGTTATTCATTTACGATTTATATGTGCAGACATTTTTAGTCTAGGTAGAGAAAACTCAACTTCCTTAAATCCGCCATATTGGTGCCCAGACCCCGGGACTTTGACCCACTGTTTGAATTTTCCTAGTTAGTTTGTCATTATGAGCAAGGGCAATGTTGATGGAGGTTGTGGATCAAAGGATCCTGGCGGGGTAGGTTTCGGCTATCACCATCATACCATGTATTTGTCTCCCTACTTCATTATTATTTACTATTTTGACTTATGACTGACCTAACATACCATATTTCCTTAACTGTTTGATCGTTGCTTCATCTTATCATATCCCAACCTCTCCTGGTACTGTGTAAGGTAAGCTGCTTAAATATAGAGATTATAATTTTTAGTCTAATAACATTAGTCTAACGAAGGGTAGGCTAATATAAGTACAGTATTGCATGTGAGGATTAAAGGTGTAAGTTCATACATTATTTAATGGCTAGTAAATCAGAAGATAAACCAGCTAAAACTATGTCTATCACAGTCTCCCCTTGAATTTGCAATGAATGATTTCCGGAACTGACTAGTTTTACGGATGACGGCTCGAGTGGCCCAAACTTGTGACTCATCCATTTGTAAAAGGGGGCATGAAGGCAGGACCGCCAGCACCCGTGTTCACTAATAAGCGGATGAAGTATCCGTTGAGTTTTAACTTATGATAGATAGGAGGCTTATGCAACATATTTCAGACCCCCGCAACCTGAAAGGAAGTCGGGGGCTCATCTAAAAATGGTTCGATGGATGCGTATGCCAACTCTGGCAGTAGGGGCAGCGACGGGCGTTTGTGGGGGGTACTGAGGGGGATACTGGGAAAAACCTTGATTTGGCTTGGTCGGCGCCACACTTTGGGGGTACCTTAGGGGTTGACAGCCGCGGTAGGTGTTACCCCTGGCGTGTTGATTCGCTCGGTATTGAGAGGGTTAGTACTGCTGACGCGTCCGGTCGCGAGCCCGCCAGGTACGGAGGGGATCGACAGTTACCCTGGCAGGGGGAAATTTGTTACAGATTGACTGAGGTCATGCGGAGGTTGTATGAGTTCTGCTTAGGGGGGTGGGGGTATGGTGTGGGGTTGGGAGGGTTCTGTGGGAACTGGTAAGCTTGAGGCGCATAGTGCTGAGGGCCTGACCGGGGAGCGGAAGTCTGAGTTTGGGAAATGTTGTATTGCTGGGAGGCGTAGAGCTGGTGGCTTGAGGGGGTAACGGAATGCTGAGGGTAGGTGGGTATCAGAGGTTGCTGTTGTTGCAGGGAAGGGGGGGGTGCTTGCAGATGGCTGAGGATGAGTGGGGGTGTGGCTGATAGCGCAAAGTTGTGTCGTGGAGGTTGGGGAGACTGATAAAAGCTTTTGAATGGTTTGGAAGCCTTCCGTAGGTGTGGTGACCTCATGAATGGCAAAATACTGCTTGACTGAGTTGGGTACTATTCGAATGAGGTTATCGAAGATTACTTTTTTAATGGCCTCTGTGTCGGTCCCTGCATACGCAACTTGGGCATGTCTGCAAAGGTGCATCATAGTTTCTTCAAAATCGCCGGTGTACATCACGGCGAATAGGTTAGTTAGAGCGGGAACGCGACCCAGAGGGGGTTAAAAGGTGGCGGTAATAAGGGCTCAGACACTTTCCCAGGGTGTCTCGGTGGTGACTATTCCGGCAGCCGCACGTATGTCCGGAATCCTATATTGGCTAGCAAGGTGGCGGTTCATTTTGTCTCGGGATAGTTCATGGCAATGGTGGGAATGAGCATCTCCAAGTATGTGTTGATATCCATGGTATCTGGGCAGAAGGCCCCAATAGGTGTGTTTGATCCTCCTTCTGACATGTTGACTGTACTGTTTTAACGTTATTAGCAAGGCAAAAACTTGTAACTGAACCCCTCCTGAAGAGCTCACTAACTACTTCCAGCCTCACAGACACCGCTTGCCACCAGTAAGATGCCGACTACCACGAGGAGTAGCCGCACAGTCAACCTATCTGTCATGGGTCCGTTTTACCGAGGGGAAGGTGTTGAGAGGATACAAGAGCCAGGTGTACAAGTTTTATTATTTAAGTAAGTTTAGCAAGGTGGATTTTTAGGTTAATTTATACAGGGTAAATGCATCAACAATAAGAATAATTAATAATAGTAGCAATAATACAATAAGCAATAGTCATTAACACAAAAGATACTCAGGATATATATATATTACAACACGTACTATGAAGACGTAAATAATGGTGAATACTCTCAGTGAGACTCAATAGAAGTGGGGGAAAATCCCTACCTTGAAGCTAGGTCTGAGTATGGCAGAGCGGTTCCCGTATAGCTATGCAGATGCCTGATAACCTAGCAATTAGTCAGACATGTAACAATGCAAATATAGGGGAAGGATTTACTTTATGGATAGCGTGTCGGGGTATTTAATAGGCAACTGGAATAGAACTTAGTGATGTTGAAGAGGACCTGAAAACCAGGCCACGGTTATGCAAGCGTCCGATGAATACTAACTTGGACTAATGAGTCTCCAAGAAGCTTGAGAGCATTCGAGCATGGGAGCAGTCTAGGTAATCTTATTTGGGATTTATCCGTTTGTATAAGAAGTCAGGCCAGAGAGCACCTGTAGAAGCTTGGGAGCATTCAGATCTCAGGGAGGGGGAGAAGATAATTTTCCCCTACCTGGCCTGAATACCTATTCACTTCTCAGGTGCTCTCTGCTGCAGGTATGTTACACGGAAAAAAGGCACGGTGAAGCATTGGTCTCAGGTGTGCTGTAGGCAGGTGTGGTTCTGGCGAGGGGAGTAGGGGGGATAGCAACGGGAGAACCCTTCGGATACGCTGAAGGATCCCAGCTATCGACCAATCAGGTTGCGTCTTCAACTATGACGTCAGCTCGCTGGGGTTGGTGGAGGTGAGGTTCCGGCCGTCCAATCCGCGGCCGGCCTGGGTGCATGACGTCACGTTGGGGTCCTCGGAGAAGCGCCGCCTCTTGGGAGTGGTGGGGGATTGATGGGGCTTGCTATGATTTGTACGGGGGGGGGCGGACCAGGTGGGCTGTAGCAGAGTTTTCTGTGTCGCTGGTGTTGGAGGAGGAGACTTGGGTATTTCTAGGAAGGGAGACTTGGGTATTTGGGCCGCACCTTTTCTTGGGGCTTTGGTAGCACATTTCCTTGGGGCTTTGGTATAACATAGATCTAGGTCATATGTTAAGGTCAATATATTAATTTTATTTTTTTATGGTTTATTCAAAGTTCACCAAATTCGCTGAAAAGGTTGACCTTAGTTTAAAAATGATAACTGCAAATTACCAGACACATTCTGCAAAGGTCAAGATAAAGGTCACAGGTCAGTTCCAATTAGATTCATAGCTTCTCCTAAACTAATTCATAAGTTTTCATCAAAATGTAAATACATACTTGATTTGTCAATTAAATTATCATACAATAAAACAAATATTTCCTCTTGTAAAAGTCAAGGTCACAGGTCAAGGTCAAAGTTCAGTTGTTAAAACTGGTGTTAAAAATTATTTGATTTTCACCAATATCACTCTCCTAGATGTTGTTTATATAAAAATGTTATTAAAAGAAATACCACATATACTTTTCAAATTGTAAGGTCAAAGGTCAAGGAAAAATGTAAAAAAAACATACTTATATAAATTTCTCCTAAACTGACCAATGGATTCTCACCAAGCGTAATAGATATATCCAGAAAGTGTATGCAGAAGTAGAGACATAACGAAGCTATATATTACTCAAAGGTCAAGGTCACAGGCCAAGGTCAAAATATAAGGTCAATGCATTAACCTTTTTACAAGTAATTCAAATATCACCAACTTCGCTGAGATGGTTGACCTTGACATGTTGTTGTTGTTGTTGTTCCCCAGGCTGTCTGGCCGAACAGTCCCAAGGTCTCGAGCAAGGCCAAGGCCATAAATGAGCGCCCCCACAAAACCCTCCCTGCTTACCACTAACAAAGCCCGGGTGACCGAAGCCACTCCAAGGCAGGGAGCTGAGGAGGGTGCGGAAACGCCCGGGAAACCAAAGGCCCTGTGCCCCTCGGCAATTATGAAGGAAAAGTTGAGGGGCAAGGGGAAAATGTGACACTTTGGCTCCCAATCTTGGCAGTAAGGATGACCTCCTTACTGCCAAGATTGGGAGCCAAAGCGTCACATTTTTCCCTTGCCCCTCAACTTTTCCTTCATAATTGCCGAGCTGCACACGGCCTTTGGTTTCCCGGGCGTTTCCGCACCCTCCTCAGCTCCACGGAAAAGACGCCGTCACTTGAGATCTTGAAGATATATAAGTAAAAGGAACAGTCAGAGTAAGCTATGGGTATGGCAGAGATCGCTCAGCTCTCGCTCTGATAGACCAGCCCATCACCACATGACTAGAACCCAATCCTCTCAGCATCGGCTAGGAAAGGCCCTAGAAAGCCGCCTTTGGCGGGGGGATAGCTCCCCTATTTCAACTCCTTTCAGGGTTGGGCACCCGCCCTGTAGATTGCAGTAGTAATTTTTCACATTAACACTTACGCTGCAGGAACAGATGGAGTGTGTGGGGAAAGTTGAGGTATGGTGGTGAGATAGTGATCGAATGGGTATGGAAAATGTGCAAACTAGCATGGGAGAAGGGGAGTGCACCCGATGAATGGAAGACTGGCATAATAGTCCCCCTATATAAGGGCAAAGGGGAAAGAGGAGTGTGTGGTAACCACCGAGGAATATGTCTTTTAAGCGTAGTAGGGAAGGTGTACAGTAGGGTAGTGATTGAGAGAGTGAGAGTGCGAATGGAGAAATGGATAGGCGACGAGCAGGGAGGTTTTTAGGAAGGGAAGAGGATGTGTGGATCAGATTTTTACCCTGAATTGTGTTGTGGAGAAATATCTGGAGAAGCAACAAAAGGTGTATGTTGCCTTTATGGACTTGGAGAAGGCCTATAACAGAGTGGATAGAAAAGGTATGTGGAAAGTACTTAGAATATACAGAGTAGATGGCAAGTTGCTGAAAGCAGTGAAGAGCATGTATGAGAGTGCAAAGGCGGCAGTACGTGTGGAGAATGAGAAGAGCGAGTTCTTTGACCTGAGTGTTGGGTTGAAACAGGGGTGTGTGATGTCCCCATGGTTGTTTACTGTATATATGGATGGAGTCATGAAAGAAATACTAGGAAGAGCAGTGGATGTTGGTGTATCGCTGAAAAGGGAGGGAAATGAGTGGAAGCTGCCTATACTGCTGTTTGCAGATGATACAGTTCTGATGAGTGATAATGAATGGGAGTTGCAGGGTCTGGTAAATGAGTTTGGAACAGTGTGCGAAAAACGGAATTTGAAGGTAAATGTGGGGAAGAGCAAGGTTATGGTCTTCGAAAGGGGTGAAGCCACAGAGTGTGAGGTGAAGTTGAACGGTCAGGCTATGGAGATCGTCAGCTCTTTTATGTATCTGGGCAGTGTGTTGAGTAAAGATGGGACTATGAATGAAGGAGTGCGGGAGAGGGTGCAACAGGGGAAGAGGGTTGTAGGAACGTTGAAAGCAGTAACAAGAAATAGGGTGGTCAGTATGGAAGTGAAGAAGTCCTTGCATGACAGTGTGGTAATCCCGACACTAACTTACGGAAGCGAAGCATGGACGTTCGGGAAGAGACTCAGACCAAGAGTGAGAGCGGTGGAAATGAGTTACTTGAGAAGTGCGTGCGGAGTTACATGGAGGGATAGACAGACGAATGAGGAAGTAAGAAGGAAGTCTGGTGTGGAGGTAGATGTGCTGGAAAGTGTGAAAAGGAACATGTTATGCCCTGATTTTATACAGGATTAACTTGGTATAGGTGGGTTCTGCAAGACTGGGTTGTAGGATTTCATGCACAGTACACAAATGGAATCAATAGAGGACATAGATAATCTCAAAGTATTGGTTTATAATGCAGCTTTATTCTCCAAAAACACTGGGCAGAATAATGGTTATATGTCACACTTGAAACAATGGTAAATTGAGTAAGTCAGATGCGTTCTTTGGACTTTTATAATCTCTAGGACTTCTCGCGGATTTGGATAGAGACTCACTTCCCACGTCCAACGTTCAGGTATTATTCTTCTGATCACATTACTTCAATGATACGTAGGGTACACAAATCACATGGGCTAGCTATCTCATTAATTAACTCTGGTAATATGACTCGAAAATCAAAGATGCAATTAAATAATATGGTTATTTCCCAAGAATTAACGTAAAGGGAATAACGGTAGCTAGGTTCACTGGTCTAGTATGTTCACTTGGTTAGGTAAAGCTTAAGACAGAATATCAGTGGGGGCGATTCAGGTTTCGGGTTAATATCACAATCATTTATTTCAGAATTGCATTCACTCGAGCCACAGTCCAATTTGTGAGGACTTATTTCTATGGCGAGGTTGAACCTGATAGCAAGAATAATTACGGGAGTCAGTCGCCTAGTTTAACTTCACTGATATATTTTAGTGCACACTAGCCTAGTAATCACTTTCCTCTTAGCATCCGAGAAAATCGAAACACAACTGAATACACTGGATGATTGAGTTAATGGTACCGTAACACTGGTACTTCGAGAATTATCACTGTGATAGAGTTTCCTGGTTATCTTGAGTTGGTGATGTTGGGGGGCTCACAGCTGCTTCGGGGCCGTCCAAGTTGTCCGGGAGTGTAGAGAAGGTACAGATGGGTTTACTTTGCTTAACCGGTGATGACGCCCCGATATGTTACTCTAACTAGGGACCTTAAATTGCACTGTTTCAGGTTCAACCGGAGTAACAATGAATCGGACGAACTTGAGACAGTCGGGAGAAGCGACTTTCTTAACTGTCACTGGTCTTTACGAAAGGTTCAAGGGGCGCGGGCGGTTTTACACCTTTTTGTCAACAATGCTGGTGAGGCCTACAGTCAAATGTTGCCAAGGAGTTATTCTTGCAGAGTCCTCAATTAAGAGTTTCTCGCATAATCCCTTCTAACATAACAAGATCTTTCTGTCCTAGACCAGTTATGAGTTATGATTGCTTGTAAACCCAAGTAGAAGAGGACACACTACAAGATGTTTATAAAACAATCAATAATTGGTGAATTTGTTGTCTGCAGATATAATATTACCTTCGGGGGGTCCCGGCTGCAATAAAACATTCACAAAGGGTTAATTCACTTCCTCACAGAGTTGCACAGATTTCGGACACCGAATTATCGAGAATCTTGAGGGGTGGAGCACAATAGACGGCAACCAGAGCGGCGCAGCCGTTACTTTGATATCTACTGATGAACTGGCGAGTGTTGCCTCTGTGGTGTTATTTATAGGCTTGGTGAAGGGAAATAGACAATATTCTAGAAGTACTGGATGTCAGGGCTATGAAGTAGTTAATTTATTCTGGTTAACTTAGGGGGGTAGTGAGGGGGGTCTTTATCTCGGCAATAGGTAGTCTGTAATATGATTGGTTATTGTGGACATCTTTACTCTAGTGCAAGTCACTATTAGAGTCGATTTGGGCAGGATTTGTTCAATGGGAGGGTACTACTTTGTATGGCGCTAAATGGGCCCAGGAAGGAAAGCATTATTCATCAATTCACATAAGTATCCTTCTCTGGTCTAGCTGACATGCTATTCGGAATCTAGGATGGGTTAAGGGGAATTTTGGGTTTAGTTAAGGATGGGGTAGGATGGTATTTGGATAGGTATCTATATTTGTAGTTCATAACCTGTTGGAAACTCACCTGTTGTCTGGCAAGAATTTGCTGGCTCGCGCGGGCCATGGTAAATCTCCGCGGGGTTTGGTGGGGACCCCATGGGGTCAGGGGGGGCCATGCCGCTCCCTGAATATGGTTATAGAGAGTTCTTACATTAATTGGGTTGAGATATGAGTTCAGGTTGTCAGGAGGTATATTCCTAGTTAGGGTTGATCACTACATCTAGTTTTCATGCACGAGGATCACTCGTGGGTGTTAAGAATAGTGGTTTTGTGAAAGTGCAAGTCAGTGGGAAAACTAAATTTTTAAGGGGGACGAGAGGTGGTCGCCCTAGCCTCGCGCCGGCTATTGCTCTGGTTCAGGTTGTGAGTTGGGCTAGTGAGTTAGAGGATAGTTAAGGAGGGTACAAGGATAGGTCTTTACCTTCCATTTGTTGGGGCTAGTGAACGAACTGAGTCGGCATGTTATAACATTCTTATGGCGTCTTTACAGGGGGAGGGTTGTGAATTGGAAGGGCTGTGGGGCAAGGCTAGGTCGCTGCGGCGCTCGTGAACTTTGACAGTGACCCTTAATGCACGGGACATAGGGGTGGCAGTGCCCTACGATAAAACAGGTAGAGTGGTGTGTGCAGCAGTGAGTGAAGGAGAAAGTGACAGGGTGACCCAAAAGGTTTCGACTGGGCATGGGGTCACGAAGTAAAGTAGAATAGTGTGTGTTGTATACTAGAAGAGGTTGATTGACCAAAGACGTATAATAGGCGTGGAAAGAAATGGAAGAGAGGAACACAATGGCGGATAAAATATAATTATCCTAAGAATGAATGCATGCATGAATGACGGTATTAGAGCCGTCGTCATAATAAGATGATGGAACCTGGTGTTTTATGCACGTGACACAACCCGACAAAAGGACAGTGCCGCTTTGTCATATTAGTATCGGTCGGGCATAATTCTGGTTCATATTCTATATATACTTAGTTACTAAAAAGGGAACAGCTGAGCAGGGGGCTACATCTATTTATCTCGTAATGGAGAGGGATACTAGGTACCTTCCCTGTATCTCTTCCTGAGATGACCGTATGCAGACTGGTCATAATTAACTTATCTAAATCAACAGGCATAAATCAATACAAGAACTGGCAAGGGGGCACATACACAAGGAAGGTGCTGTGGGAATATGTGGCTGCAAGATAGAGTTATCGGGCAGAAGAAAAACACATGTGAGGTTATGGATAGATAATTGTAAAAATGGGGGAACGAAGATAGGTGTCTTTCCTTTCTAGAAGTTCCCTAAATTATGTTAACATTAGGGAGTTGGTATATCAATAAAATAGCAATGTGGATCTCAGTGAGTTATGGGGCTGTCTAGTGTAATTGCATAATTCAATCTCGGAATTACTCCTAGGTATTTTGTCTAGTGAAATGGAGGTTGTATTAGGAAGGTTGGGAATATACTGTATATAGTTAGTGGATAAAACAACGGGAGGTTAGGGACATATAATTGCTAGAATTGGGGGACTATGATTGTTATATAACTAAACACAGGGCTGACGTAATCAGATAGACATGTAAATGGTATATTAATTCAGGTAACGTCTATCTTGAGGAGTTATAGAATATAGATCGTCCCAGCATAATCATTTATCTTTCCAACTCTCGAATATACTGTAGATTCGTAGTCAGGGATTGGCCGCTGATCTGAAATCATAACAAGAATAACACAAAGAATAAATGGTATATTAATCCAGGTAACGTCTATCCCGAGGAGTTATAGATCGTCTCAACATAATCATTTCAATCTCCAACTCTCGAATATAGATTCGTAGTCGGGGATGTTTTCTCATCTGAAGCAATAATAATAATAGCACACAAAGGATAGGGTACATAATAGGTCGAGAATAAATCCTACACAAATGTGGTTAAGAATCTCAGTTAATCAACTGGCAACAAAGGTGAAACACGAACATAGTAATAATCGCCAGTAATAATAACAATCGATATGAGTCGAGTGTCTTAAGTGACTGAATAACAAACAAAGAAACAATTAATATCTCAAGTTGAGAGACATGGGGAGAATTGAAAACAAAATAATTGCCCAGAATGACTAGGCGAGTCACACGGCTGAGGATCGTATTACCGGGCGGTCACGGTGGACTCAAGTGGCCCTCCTACTAAAACAGAGGGGGGAGGGTCATGTAGTTTACTGAGGTGTCGAGAATGTCAAGGAGTAAAGTAATGTGGTTTGTATACTAGAAGACTGTGATTGGAGGGACGTATAACATGTGGAATGAGGTGGAAGAGAGAGAGAGACCAAATCGGGAATGGAAATGGGACCGGGGATCTCGCTGGGGGTGGGAGTTTCGCTCCCAGGAATTTTCGTTCCTGGGGTATTTCAGAACAACTTGAGATGGTTCGGCCATATGGAACGTATGGGAAGCGACAGAATGATTAAGAGGGTGTACGAGAGCGAGGTGGAAGGACAGAGAGGGAGAGGTACACTGAAGGAGAGGTGGAAGGATGGAGTGAGGAAGTATATGGATGAAGGCAGTGCTGGTTGGGAGGAGGGTTGTCGACTGACTGGGGACAGAGGTGAATGGGGGCGGTTCGTTCGTGGCCACCCCTTCGGGGATCACGACGTCAGGCAATAGATATACAGATAGACTTACGCTGCGGGCATATTTCCGCTTTTTCCGCCATATTAGGGCTCATTCAGGCACTCCTGATTAATTAGGCAATGAAATTAAATGTATTCAGTCGAAAACTAGACGAAAATAGCTTCAAAATGATGCCAGAACGAGCTTCGTAGCTCGTGGGGTTCACCCGCAGTGCTACCATAGACATTCGCTAAAATGAGCAATTCTCGCTAATTTCTCGATACATTTGCCTTTGCCAGCACTGTAGATCTCGCGAGACTGACTCAGAGCTCTTAGTGCCACAGCCGCTTGGCTGGGAGAAGGACGTGTGGCCTGTCACGCTCCTACTCCCTTGCACTCGATTTTACAGGCTTTAAGAGGCTTTAACCCTTAAAAAGCGGCTCACCACATAAGTCGAGTTGAAAAAACTGGCAAAAAACGGGTGAAAAAAGGGTGGAAATCGAGTGAAAATGGGTGGGATAGTAATGATCCATACGTCCGACATCTGTGGCCTCCCGGCCCACACTAACTCCAGTTCCCCCACCGCGCGTGAGGATGACAGTGTAACCAATAGTTCGCTAAAAGTGAGCAAGGTAGCAAAATCAGCTAAACTTCCATCTTCGAGGTAACACTGTCAGTGCTCCACGAGTGCTACGTAGCTGTATGTGGCGTCATTGTGTAGCGATTTCCACCTAGTTTTCGGCGCAATACAGTTCCTTTCATACTGATGGTTGATATAGCAGTCAGAACGGCCCAGAAAGGCCCAAAACGGCCACAGAGCACCCGCTAGAGGAGGGTTAAAAGTCTGTAGATTGCCATGACGTTTGGGAACGTCTCCCACAGGGAAAAGGTTAAAACCATAAAGGTCAATATACAGGTCAAAGGTCAATTCCAACTATTCTTATAGTTCTCACAACATAACCAATATTATTTTCACCTAATTAAACTGTCTTTGTTAATTCCTCAAGGATTATGACGCATTTTGACAATATGTTTTGGTTATTATTAGACGAGTTTATGAAGTTCTTGAAGGACCTCAAGGAATCTAAGGGGTCAAAACCAACTTAATTATGCCTCTGACTCCCACAGATCCTTCGTAAACTGAATAGGTGTGGGACTACGTTGAAAATAGGGTGTCACCCACTTGCCTCTGTACAAAGCAAGAAACTGTGTGGGGGTAAAGAGCCCACAGAGACTGTTGAGCACACCTAACTTCTGAGAAGTTATTTTAGTAAGAGTGGTGATATGGTCTTTCAAAAAAAGATCAGAAGAGAGAGAGTCACCGAGAATATTGAGAGTAGACGAAGGATTAATATGAGTTTAGTTGAAGAACAATAGTCGTTTGAAAGATTTTGATGGGTAGATAGATGGAGAAATTAGATTTTGAAAGCATTGAAATAAAAACGTTTTTTCTGCCACAATCGCAAATAGTTGATAGATTAGAAGACAGGAGTGCTATGGCCTAATAATGCGAGTTTTGTAGCGATTGCATGGTGGGACGTTGCACATAACTACTTGAATAGTGCAAGTTACAGTCGTCAGCATATGAGTGGATAGAACTGGAGGTAAGGTTGAAGACCACTAATGAATATTAGAAAATTAGAACTGGAGATAGGACAGAGCCCTGAGGAACACCTTAATTGATAAGTTGAGGAAGTGAGTGTTGACCATCCACAACCACAGCTATGGAACAGCCAGAAAGGAAATTAGATATAAAGGGACAAATAGGAACAAATTATAGGTTTGAGTCCCGGAGGGAAGAAGGTAAACCTAATATTTAGTAGTGGCCCGGGAATCATTGACGATATGTCTTAAACAGTAATGGCACTCTTTGAACCCTAGAGTCAGCTGTTCAAATCACCCACCCCGGAGTGCAAGAGACCAAACATCGTAAGCGTACGCTCATAATTACTTACGGACTCGTCTTTATGATGCGGATGCCAACTACGAAAAAACTAAAATAAAATAATAAAAAGAAAAAAATTTGAACTCCTAATTTGATATGCTTCCCATCATGTGGATGTTGATAGTGTGGGTTCACCCCAAGACGCTGATGCGCCATTCATCCTTCACTAACATATCAAAATAACCTAGAAACATCAGAACGAATGTGAAGGGGATGGAAGGGAGGGCTGGAATCGTCAAAGATTCCAGGACCACTACTAAATATTAGGTTTTTCTTCTTCCCTTCGGGACTCAAACCTTAAATTCATTAGTAGCCCCTCCATCATTGACGATATGCCTGATATCACAAATCTGGAGGGGGACATTCATTACAAATATCAAACCACTAACAAACCAACAATAGGATGAAATAAACCCATATATAGAGCTCTAACTTTTCCTTATTTTGTATACAAAATACAATAAAAAAATTAAAAAGAGGTACAAGTAGCATACTTAAAAATTAACCTGTGTAAAACATGTTCTGAAATCATAGGATAGGGATTGTAGAAACGCTGCAAGACATATAAACCTATTGATTATATGTACAAACAAATCACTTACATGTATACAACATTGTAACTGTTATAAAATAACATCTTTGTCTATGTACAGTATATTCTCTTATATCATATACAAAAATATTCTCCAACTCATGACTATATTTAAAGTTCCTGAGTATCCTTATGATAATGAGTAACACATAATATTTGGTTATGTATACAAAATACAAAAAACAATATTTTCACTCTTGACTGTATTTCCAGTCTACGAGTAACCTTTAGGATAATGAATATCACAGTGCATACACGCTCTACCACGTCCGGCGGGGCTGAGGGTCTTAGCTATCAAATGGGGCGCCCCCCTCCCCCCCCCCCCATCTCTTCTTACAACTAACAAATAATAATAAAAAGCACCAGACCTTCAGACCCGTTGTCTCAATGCGACACAGGTCAATCGTGGTTTATCTAGAGCAACAGAGAGGTAACGTGTTAAGAAGGTGTGATTTGACGCTCATAACTGCATTTGCTGAATATAAGTTACTGAGTAATTTGTTAAGAATCTAAGTGAAACTGCCCAATTTCTTATGTCATGAGCATGCCCAACAGCTCCCGGATTACTCTCCCGGATCACATCGACTAGAAAAGCTGCTAATTGCCGCTTCGTAAGACTTCCGATTCACCCATAGAGCTCCCGGTTGGTTAGGCTGGGGTACATATAGGCCATTAAAACCCTGCTCAGGTAATGTTCCAGAAGTGTGACATAATTAGCAATGTGGCCCCATATGGTTACCGGCACTTTAAACGGCTCTCATGCGAAAACTAATAGATGGATTTTAAATTTCTTGTTACCAATAGAAACTACAATTAATTCTTAATATTTTGTTAAGAGAAAATTGCACTGCTGTAAATATTAAGTCTTTAAAAAAAAAAAAAAAAAGTAGTGAAAAAAAAGGGGTCAACAAAAGTGAGGCATATCTCATACATTACATACGCTGGATTAATTTGGTTGCAGGGCCGTGGAGGGGATGGCTGAGGGTTTTGGGTGACAACAAGGCAGAACTCTGGGGCTAAAAAAAAGTTCGATACGAAGGGGATATTTGTAGTACACATTTGGGATTATGGACCCCATATGGTGACCGGACAGGTTGCTACAGGAAAGGGGAGGAGAGAAAGTGGCGGCTCACACCCTCTCCCAGTCGTAGAACCATGCAGACTGACTGCTCGTCATCGTAACGTCTTGCCATCGGCCTCCGGCTGTGAAATAATCGCGAAAAACCTGTTTTACGCATGCGCGCGGGCCCCATAAGCCTGAGCAGGGTTAAAGATTTCACTGGACATAGTTTGTGGTGAGTATCTCCTCTCTTGAGCGCCGGAACCTCAAACTCCGTAAAAACTTGCTCATTGTGCTCGTTTTTCGCAATAAAGGTAGGCGACGTTGCAATTTGAATACTGACATTGCGCCGGGCAAACCTTAGACAATTAGGCTCGTTGCTCATCGCCGCCAGCTCAGATACCCGGTTTCCTGTAGCCACGGCCATAAGGAACACAGCCTTCTTTAAGATCAAATCAAAAGTAGGATTGTGACTATATTTCTGAGAATTAAGTAATGACAAGGCTTTGTCAAGTGACCAGGTAGGCATGAGCTGGCATGGTGGTGGGCGAAGCTTGAAACATGCACGCATGAAACCCTTCTCCTCCACTTGCGGTACAGAGAGTCCAGTTAACCCGTACTGTACCGTAGGATACAGTAATAAAAGTCCCCAGCAGTCCCAAGCAATGTGGCCAAAATGACAGGAGAGACCACCTTTTCACCTCAAGAGATGAGGCAAGAATGGATCTATCACTTTTTTTTTCTTTTCTACAAGACTTAATTATTATGTTCCTTCCAACAACCAACTATACTCCTAAAATCGATTAATGAAATTTACAAACACATGTGGCAGTCCGTGGATTCGAACCCAGGACGCTCACACCAAAAATCAACACCTTATGCATCGCACCACGAAGACAGTTAAAAAAGAAAAAGAAAAAATTAGCCTTGTACAGGCAGTTACAAGACAAGTACAGTCGCGCTAATAAGTCATGTCTCGGCGCCAAGTATATGTTGATAAATAATTGGTATTAGCAATATTTACACATGATTTCTTCTTTTTGAGTGAGATATACCAAGATGTTCCTACACTTATCCATCTTATTCAACATCTGACTGACATTAATACGGCACAGAAAGAGCCAAACGTAATGACAGCTGGGACATGACTTATTAGCGCCACTGTACATTACTGATGACTATAACCGTCGCTGGGACAGGGGAGTTACTTATCTACTGACGGCTATAGCCGTCGCTGGGATTGTACGGGTTAAATAAAAAAATGGAACTCTGATAGCGGTCATGTGATTCTTTAGTGTGACTACTGACAAGCCTTTATGTTTAAATAGATAGTCAAGATATTTGAAAATTAAAGACACTGATGCAACAGGCTGGTGGGTTTCCACGATCCAAGTAGTAAAGGCTTTCCAGTGAGATTGGTACTGACACCTAGTGGAAAGAGTGTACTGATTAATTAATTTATTAGTCACGCTTTCCCCATAGAGGACTAACCATTTGGCCCTTTGAATGTCCACAAGGCAAAAGTTAGCGAGGTCTTTAGGTTGTCAATTACCTCTAAGTGGAAGTACGAGATCGGGATTGACACCGGTTTCTCGCACCACGTCTTCAACTGGGAGTACCACACCTGAGCCGGCCACAGAGGCGTGATCATCGAGACTACGCCCCTATAATTCCGTAGTTTGTAAACTACTTGACACATGAGTGAAGCGTCTGGTGGCCGAAACAGATAGATGGAAATCCACCTGTTTAAGTCTGTCAGCAATGCGTCTGGTCCTCCCGCCGGGGTTTCCGCCCGGTGAGTGAGGAAGAGAGGGAGTCTGTGGTTCTCCTCTGACACGAACAAGTCCACTTGTAGACGGTATGGCTCTCTGCAATCATCTTCTGAAAGACGGTTTGCTTAAGCAGCGCCCATTCTACTAATGTGTTCTGTCTCCGTGACAGAGCATCCCATACATTGGCCTCACCTGGCAGATAAGATGCGTGAAGATAAATGTTTAGCTTGTTCGCCAACACAAATATCTTTTCCGACAACTCTATCAACACTCGAGCCCTCGTTGACCCTTGCTTCTGAATGCATGTTGATGTAATCAGATTGTCCATTCGAAAGGCTATTTGTGGGGGATATTGTGGCCAAAAGTTATCTCTTACCACACCAATCAAATATAGAAAATAAAATAATAATATAGTATGAGATAGCCTACCTTATGGCATGAACTATAGGAGCAGATGAGGGTTGTTTATAGTAGCCTAGTCTTAATCCATGGTAGCCTATCTCTCAGGTTACCCTAACTAAACATTGTATAAATGGCCATGTATATTAATGACTTAGCTATAACCTGGTGTAGTTCAGAGGATTCCTGCTTTGGTAGATAAGGGTTAAAGGGTCAGGACTCCGGGCCTGGCGCGGGGAGTGTGGTGGAAGAGATCACGGGACACGTCTTTACAGTTCAAAAGTCTACTGGCGTCTGATCGGAACTTAAATTTCCGACTCTTAACGCCTTACGAGCGGGCCCGTCAGTAACTTCTACTACCCGTCAAGCAGGTGGTTTTACCCTAAACGACCTTGTTTCCGTGCTCTTTTTCATGCATAAACAAGAGTCAGAGCGTAATACAATTATGTATCCCTGAAAGGGCCATAATTGAGCTTTCCAATGACACCAGAACCATCCTTCTACGACCAGGCGTTCTCTTGCAACGATCGTGCAAGACGAATGCAAAATCCCTAAAATACGGTAATTTCCTTACATAATTCCCTGTGTAGCGAGGCAGTGAGTGTGGGTGTGTGTGGAGTAGGGCCCAGTGCTGGCGCGGGAGCTGTGCCGAACGGTCAGAGCCGACCTACGCTCCTCCCACCGCTCGTCTCTCTCTCAGAGCCAAATATTGCTCAGAATTGCACACCGCCTTAAGTCAGTCCCCGCCACATAGTCCTTTCTTCTCTAGACCGACTTAAGTCCGGTCCCGCCAGACCAGGGTTAAATAAATAATATACTAATTCGTTACCAAGGGTTCATTCCCTCTTCACTTTATCATATGAGGAGGTCCGTGCCAGAGGGGCCAACTCGCCACATTTTCAAAAACAGCGCTCTAGCTGGTTCCCGCTCCGTGAAATTCTTGGGAATCATCTGGCAAAAAAAAACATCCGACTTTCGTCCTTATAGCAACTGCACATAGGGTTGAGCGACCCTTGTTTTTGCCGTTTGGCAGACCGTTTATGGGTGTGAATCTGGGTAGACAGAGGGGCCAACTCGCCAACGCGCTCAGCCAATGAGAGCGTGGCTACGACGTGGGGAATTAAATGGCCGCCCGCCCGACCACTCATAGGCGCTGTACGAGACGTGCTTCAGTAGTCACGCTCAAACCGAGTTAGAGTCAACACACGAGTGACTACCTCTGCTACTTTAAACATCAATAACTCAAAACTCTACTCGTGGCGAGTTGGCCCCTCTGGCACGGACCTCCTCATATAAATGAAAAACAAGCATTTAATTATATAAATAATAATATAAATATCGTTTCACAACGATTTAGTCAACATTATCTCTAGGGGTTGAAATTATCACTACAAATTCTGGATCGCGCCTGCGATCGCCGGAGTTTCAAAACTGATCCCTAATACAGTACCTCTTAAGTTTTATCATACAAGGTTTTATAACTAAATTAACTTGCCCAAGGTAATCTTATACAGTTCTAAATTACTTAATATTAATTATCCTTTACAATATTTACAATCACCAGGTTCTGGCAGGAAATGGTTCACTCTAATGAGGTTACCCTATTGGAAGGCTGTTGCCAACACTACCAAGATACCCGTGTAGTCAATTTATTTCTCACAGATTGGGGCCCGGCGAAGTATGATGTCTTGCATCATGTTATATTACCTGCGGCTAACAAATCACGCCAATTTGTTTGATATCCAGCAGCAGCTGCTCGTTGTGGTCTAGGTTCCCCTATTACAATGGGTTGCTGTTCCTCCTCTGGTAGGATGGCGAGTTCCATAGGAATGAGCCGATCAATCGTTCGGAGAGTTGTTTGACCTCGAGATAAAACTTTAACTGTTCTGATGACTCCTTCAGGATCAGGATAGACTTCTAGGATCTTTGCCAAGGGCCATTTGGAGTGAGGTTGATCCACCTTCAATAAGACTATATCTCCCTTCTCAGGTTTGCGACGGTTACTAGCAGAATTCGCACCATAATACCTCTCCCGTAGGCTTAAGATATATGCTGATGCCCACTGCTTGTTCCAGGCATCCAGTATCTTGCAGAGTTTATGGTAGCTTCGTCGTAAGTGTGCGTCTGCTTCATTAATGGTGGGATCTACTAATTCCTCTGTCACGTCTAAACGGGGTACTGGGTCTAGTCGTCTACCATATAACAAATGAGCCGGAGTTAAGGCTTCAATTTCCAAATTGGAGTCGTCTTGATATGTTAGTGGCCTATTGTTGACGCTTGTTTCTATTTCTTTGACAACAGTTCTTAACTCATCCAAGGTGACTCTTGACTTGTGAAGAACCTTTTTCAGGCACGATTTCACGATGCCTATCATTCTTTCGGTAAATCCATTTTGCCAAGGGGCTCTGGGAGTTGTGAATGACCAATAACAATTTCTAGAATCTAGCATTTGCTGTACTGCGTTGCTCTTTAATAATTCTGAAACTAGCAGGGATGTGCCCACAAAGTTTGTCCCATTGTCAGTAATCAAATGTCTGGGACAACTTCGCCGAGCGGCAAATCTTCTGAACAAATTTATAAAGGTTTCCGAGCTTATGTCCTCCGCTATCTCCAAATGTATCGCCCGAATGCTGGTACAGGTGAATAGACATATGTATACCTTCTTGGGCGGTCCATTATCTCCTGTGAGAGTGATGGCACCAGTATAATCTATACCTGTTACCTCAAACGGTTTCCTTTGGTGAATGCGGTCTGGAGGGAGAGCTGGTGGACCAGGGTAAGGAATAGCTATAGCTGTATACCTCTTGATGGGCTAGTCTATCAGAGTGAGAACTGAGCGATCTCTGCCATACCCATAGCTTACTCTTACTGTTCCTTTTACTTATATACTTTATAGATCTCAAGTGACGGCATCTCTTCCGTGGATTGACCTCCCAATCTACCAAGATTGGAAGCCAAAGCGTCACATTTTTCCTTTGCCCCTCAACTTTCTCTTCATAATTGCTGAGGGGCACAGGCGAGGCCACCGAGAGTACCAGGCCGCGTCGACCATACTGTGACGTCAGCAAGGTGGTGCTACATTCACGGACCGCTCTGTCTCCCAAGTCTATAATTACTCTCCCTTTTATATTTGATCAGTTTAGTTTTAAATTAAAGTACACATAAAACTAAATTAATATTTTACTGTGTACGCAAAAGTATATTATTATATATTATTATGCCGATATTATAACAACATACTTTGGTATTTACTGCAAATTACACTCATACCTTGAAAAAGTATTTGTACAAGATGAAAACGTATTACAAGTATATCACTACTTTTTTCCTATTGGAAAATATAATACAAAATGCTATTATACATTACTATATTTTATACACAGCCAATGAGAGCCTTACTGGAGAGCCAGCCAATATAATACAAAATGCTATTATACATTACTATATTTTATACACAGCCAATGAGAGTCTTACTGGAGAGCCAATATAAGCGACATCCACGTGAACAAATACATATAAGTAACTAACTAAATGTATTACTATATCAATTAATATAAACATATAATTAATGTAACACACACAAACACACATATAGAGGAATGACCTTTGTACTAGGCCTAATCCAATCTCCGTTCCGGGATTATACTTTTTAAATCCAATTCCCTTACTTAAACACACCTGCAGACACACTCACCTTCACAATCATAATCACACACACACCTGCAGTCACACACACACACACACAATACAATAATTATACAATACAGTACACATCGTCTATTTGTCTAGGGTTTGAAGCTTTCTCTTCATGCCTACATTCTTATTAGCTCTGGTAGCTGCTGGGATGTTATTTTCTTTAGCACAGTAATTATTTAATATTGCATTTGCAGAAGGATATACCACCATACTTTCTATTTTGTCGGTGTTATGACCATTTTCACACATATCATTAGGGAACAGGAGATCAACATCTGCTAAAGCCGTAACTGTGTGCTGTGTTGCTATATTTCTTTGGCTAGTAGCATTTCGAAAGGCAGGAAGTTGAACAAGTTTTTTAATAACAATATAGTTATACATGACCATGTTGGCTGTCACACTATCTGGGTAAATAAGAGAACCTCTGCTAATTCCAGCAATGTAACGTAGATTTTCAGTGATGTCTGCACCACTATCTGAACACGTAATCATTTCTTTACATGCATTACATTTCATTTTCTTTACCACAGAGTAACAGCAATAGCCAGCTAAATAAACTATCACTGGGATGATGTCTTTACACCTATCAATATCCTCCTTACAAACTTCAACATTCGTATGACATAAACCAAAATAAATTTCCTCATCTGTTTTTACTTCTTCATAATTAATGTCTTCAAAATTCCTTAACATGGCCTTCTTGTCGAGTATGGGTAAACTTAGTTTTAACACTGACATCATCCGTATCTTCTTTTCACACTCATATATTTGGCGTACAGAAATATTGTAATTTCCTCCTGCTAACTGCCGATAGTGACCAAATCTTGCTTCCAAATGGTCTGTTTGAAATGTTCCTGTTAGTATGTAATCCATCTTCAGTTCTGTTATGCAATAATTTGTAATTTCTCTAACAGACACACACACACACACAAGGACACACGCACTCCTCACCACACACACACGCACTACTCACACACATGCAGTACACACACACACACACACGCACTCACTCTCACTCTGTTTTTAACTATCTATAGTATCTATATATTTAACTATATCTATCTATCAATCTATCTTTTTAACTATCTATAGTGTCTATATATTTAACTATATCTATCTATCAATCTATCTATAATTATATCCTCCTTACAAACTTCAACATTCGTATGACATAAACCAAAATTAATTTCCTCATCTGTTTTTACTTCTTCATAGTTAATTTCTTCAAAATTCCTTAAAATTACCTTCTTGTCGAGTATGGGTAAACATAGTTTTGATATAGGCTACTTATAAAGTATTTAGAAGGGGGAAATAATTTGGAAACACAGCGCGATCTTCCCCATATCTCACTCAAATGTATACTGACCTGTGAGGGTAGTGCGAAAATTAACCCTACCTTTGCCTACGTCACAGAATTTAAAGGTCCCATCCGTGCGGCCTGGTACTCTCGGTGGCCTCGGCACAGGGCCCTTGAAGGGGCTTTGGTTTCCCGGGTGTTTCCGCGCCCTCCTCAGCTCCCCGCCATGGAGTGGCTTCGGTCACCCAGGCTTTATTGTGGTCGGCAGGGAGGGTTCTGTGGGGACGCTCGGTTATGGCCTTGGCCTTGCTCGGGGCCTTGGGGCTGTTCGGCCAGGCAGCTTGGGGAACAACAACAACAACAACCTCTTGCAAATAATGCAATTCTTGATACAGCGTTTAACAGCTTGTCGTCCCTGGGGTATCCAATAATTTTGCCGCATATAGGCTAGAGTGTCTGCTACCCCACCGTGTTTAGTGGTTTCATGCGCTTTTAAAACCATCAATTTGGTGAGGTCGCAATCCTTGGGCAATAGGATCCGATGCCGAGTTTTGAGGGGTAGATCAGCTTTACCAATACGACCTCGACAACATATTAATTCTTGATTGTCTAGGTACAGCCCAAGATCCTTCATTCTTTTGGTTGGCTTGGGATTAGGTTTACGTAGCTGTGTTAATTCCTCCTCATAATTTTCAGCTTTTATCCTTTTGATCCAGTAGGTAAGTGGGTCTAATTCCTCCATCTTTACCTTCTTGCTCAGGAACTTAAACACAAATTTAGTTACCGTTAATAGTTTGTCCAAATTGGAGAACTTGGTGATGTCAATCACTGAAGGCTCTGGGATAATTATTGGATCCATATGAACTTTATCATCATTAACCTTGTGGTATGTTTTTTGTTCTGGCCAATCACTCGGACGTAGCCAAACCGGACCCTGAAACCACAGAGTTTCGTTAATCAGTTTCTTGACACATACACCTCGGCTCACCAAGTCAGCCGGATTATCTTTGGACTTAACATGCATGAATTTATAGTTCATTTGCAGTTCCTTTATTTTGTGTACTCTGTTACGCACATAAACTATGTGACTATCATCCTTAGCTATCCAGTGCAAACAGTGGCATCAATCCTTATTATCGAAGATGTCACACTACGGCCTTGCATCATTAGTTCCACTAATTTCTTCTTATCTTCATAACAGAAAAATATGTGTAATGGTAGATGGCCTTTATTCTCAATTTCACTCAATAAATGCTGGTGTTCCCCAGGGATCAGTTTTGGCCCCAACTCTGTTCCTCATTCATATCAATGATCTCATATCTACCACTCATAATCCAATACATTCCTACGCAGATGACTCAACACTCCACAGTTCCTTTACATTTACCAATTCTTTCACCCAACCCGATCTTATAAATTCAAAAATAAACACTGCAATTTCTCTGAACCAGGACCTTTCTAGAATTAATGAATGGGGACAAGAGAATCTAGTTTCCTTTAATGCACAGAAAACCAAGTACATTCAATTTTCTAACCGACAGAATCTCGCTGACTCCCATATATTTTTTAATGATGTAAATATTCCCACTTCCCCTAGTATTGACATTCTCGGTGTAACATTAACTACTAACTTGAGCTGGACACATTATGTTAGAAGGATTGCTAAGAATGCCTCTAAAAAACTGGGACTCCTGTACAGAGTTCGAGAATTCTTCACTGACGAGCAGTTGGCCGTAATATATAAAAGTCATGTGCGTTCTCAGATGGATTACTGTTCACCTCTGTGGGGTGGAAGTGGAGTGGTTGCATTGAGGCAGTTGGACAAAATTCAAAATAAAGCTATTAGACTAATCAATAACCCTGCAATCACACAGGACCTTCCTACATTATCCATACGAAGAAACGTTGCATCCCTTGCATTATTCTACAGATATTTTCACAGCAATTGTTCCGAGGAACTTGCTTCAATTGTGCCGCCTCTCCACATCTTTCCCCGTAGAACTAGGGCAGCTGAGAGCGCCCATGAATTTACACTTTCTCCTCCACAATGAGAACTTCTGCTTATCAGAATTCATTTATCCCCAGAGCTACTACTCTTTGGAATTCACTTCCCTCGAATTGCTTTCCACAAACTTACAATCTACAAATGTTTAAATCCAGTTGTTACAAACATTTTATGAATGGAGGATGCCTTTAGGCACATGGACCTTTTTGTTTTATCTGTGTTTTTCCTTCCTCCGTTCATTGTCTCTTTTAAAAAAAAAAACACAAAAAAAAAAAAAAATCTCACTATCTGTCCATATATATGTCTCGCCTATAAAGGGAAACATACCATTCAAATAAGTAGCTAACCTAGTTCCCAACTCAACAGCAGTCAGCTCCAACTGTAGAAGGGTACTTTGTTTTAATGGCGCTACTCGGGATTTGGGCATAATCAAAGTAGATCGGACTTCAGTAACACAATAAGCTACTGCACCATACGCCTTAGATGAGGCATCACAAAATACGTGCAATTGAGCACACTCATTATCAGAGGTAGGATCACATCTTCTAGGAAACTTGACTGATGATACATTCTCATATTCCACCTGCAATTTGTTCCACTCTTCTGTATACTTTTCAGGTAATGGAGTATCCCAACTCAGTGCTTCTCTCCAGGCTTCCTGAACTAAAATCTTCCCTTTAATTGATATGGGACTAAATATTCCCAATGGGTCGAACATCATAGAGACCTGACTTAAGAGCGTGCGTTTTGTGAGTTTTACATCGGGAAACTTGAGGGGCTTTAGAGACATCTCATCAGTAGTTGTACTGGTTGACATTCTGGTATTTGATAGTCAGGATAGTTTCCTCTTATCTGGTCCAAAAGAATATGAGAGTTAGAATTCCAACTTTGTAGTGGCATATTGGCTTTATTACATTCTTGCCTTGCCAAATTGTAGATTTCAATCACCTCTTCTCCACTGTCGGCAACGCCCTGAAGATTATCCATGTAAAACAGTTGACCCATTTCCGGTTTCTCTGTCTTCTGGAATTGATATCTCAAAGTGCTGCACAACAAGAAAGGACTAGAGCAGGAACCAAATAACACTGACCGAAAGCGATATTCTTTTATCCGCCCACCAGGCTGAAAAGGATCTTCAGGCCAAAGGAACTTTGTGAATTTGCGGTCCTGCTCCTTTAACCCTATTCTCAAAAAGGCTTTGGAGATATCTGCCACAAACCCAAATCTCTTCGTCCTGAATTTTAATAATACATCACCCAGTATTTCAGTCAGATTTGGTCCTACATAGAGACAATCATTTAGACTTGCTTCATTCTTCGCTGCTCGAGAACTGCAGTTAAATACCACTCTGATGGGGGTAGTACTGGAGTCCTTACTTACAGCATGATGAGGAAGGTAATGACCCTCTTTATGGTTTATTTCACCTGGGACCTCCTCAATAAAGTCATTTTCCAACTGCTCTTGAATTATTTTATGATAAGTTTCCAGTCGTTCAGGATGTTGACGCAACCTCTCCACCATTTTATTTAATTGACATCTTGAACTCTGGTAGTTAGTTGGTAATTCAGGGGCATTTATCTTCCACGGAAGTCCTACCCAGTACTGGCCAACCTTATACTCAACTGTGTCTAGGTAGTGGTTATATGTTAAGATGTCTTCAGGAGTGGGAAGATCTGCTTCTATACCCACAGTGTCCAGTTCCCAAAGTTTGTGAACAGGTTCTTGTTGTTCCTCCAGAATGTCTCCTAGTTGTGATGGAATTAATTCTGCACCAATTCTAGCCACCACCAGAGATTTTGCAGGAGTCACAAAGACTGGATCCATCCGGTTGTCTGATTCACTTGGGCCGCATGGGGGTAGAGATCCCATTATTATGTATCCACCGGATGAAGAAATTAACTGTATACCGTGTTTCCGAGTAATTTTTCTCAAGAAGCGTCCACAATAGTCGGAGCCGATGATCAGTTGAATTGGACCTACTACGTCAGACTCGATATTACGGTCTGCTAGTTGGACACCACTCTTTGTTAAGATGTCAGATGCTTCCTTCAAACCCTTATTTACCACAGAAGTGTTCATGTCTTCCTTAACCACTGCAGTCACCTAACATTTGTATTTTCCTAATCTAATCAGGGGTTTAACCACGTCAAATGTTTGTGTTTCCTTATTTGACAAAAATCCAGTTATTGCCATGTTCACTCTCCCTACTGTTGGTAAATTCATGGCTCTGACAACATCTCCTACAATGAAGGTCTTTTGCGCTCCAGTATCAAAGAGTGCTTTGACTGGCATAACCTTTTTTCCTCTGATCAGTTGAACCTCGGCTGTAGGAGTAGCTGCCGGTGTATGCATTGGGTTTCCCGTGGTCAGGGTCATATTCACACTCATAGTTTTGGGTTGTACTTCACTGATCTTGGGACACAACGCTGTATGATGTACACCAGTTTTGCACCGAAAACATGTATTTAATTTAGTAGCACATTCCTCAGTAGAATGTCTTGAGCTAAGGCAAACAAGACACTTACCTAGTTCGATGAGTCGTGAAAGTCTAGCCTTAAGATCTGGGTAAGTCCTACAATACACTGTGGAATGTTGTTCTGAACATAACATACACACCTTCCGGATTTCTTGTTTTACCACTGGTGTGGGCTTAACATCTCTGGTTACTTCTTGGGTCACTGGAGAATTGAGACGCAAATTTTTTCTCTCCCAAACACCATTTGTTTTTGATACTGTACTAGTTTGATTATTCTGTTGGACGGACGTCACATAGGTACCAACCTCTTCCTTCTTGAACGGTTTTGTTTTTCCTTAGTCCTTGTTGTAGACGCTTTTGTATATTTAACCTTGTTGTCTCCTTCCTTGATACCGGTATCCTTCTTAGGAACCTGCATGTGTTTGCACAGCTCTCTTAAGCCCTCTTCTATCTCTTGATACGTGAAGTAGTTCTTCTTATACCTGTGGTACAATTCATCACAGGTTTTCTGAGAGAGCTTTTGTTGTACAATGTGGTTCAGTAGCCAAGAAGCTGAGTCAAGATCTTTCTGGGTACCAAGTGATTTTAAAACACAATTCAAGCTGATCCGGAATGATTGAAGATCCTGGTACGTATGCTTGGGTCCTGATAAATCCAGCAATTTGTAAACTAGGCGCTGTAGAGTCAATTCCGTTTCTTCAAAATTTTCCTTGAGTACTTGTAGAGCTGCTGTATAATTGGCATCTGTTATGGGAAGTTCCTTAATAAGATCCAATGCAAAACCCTTAAGTTGACCCAACAAGTATGAAAATTTATTTGCTGTAGAAATATCTGACCTGTCATGAACTAAACCCTTAAATTTATCCCGAAAGGTATTCCAATCAGATTGCCCATCAAATTCATGTAAGGTTATAGGTGGCAACTTAAAGCTTTGTTGTCCTGGAGCCGTAATACCATTACTGGTACCATTACTCCCTGTCCCGGCAACTGTCTCTGTCGCCAAGGATTCGAACCCGGCTAGTTGATCCAAATCATTTTCACGGGCATCTGCATAGGCTTGCTGTATTTCCTCAAACTTTTCAGATTGCTCGTGTTTGATGTAAAAGTCCTCCAATTTATTGAAAGACTCTTCACAATTACACCACCGGGTTTTAAGATCTTGGATTTGAGACTTTAACAGATGCCTTGGACAGGGTTCACGTCTTTTTATCCCCTGGCAATTATTTAATGCTCTAGTTACCCAGCCTCATTTCCCCACCATAGATTTTTTCAAGAGTGTATCAGTCATTTTGGAAAATGGGTAATTATTTTCAAAACTATTATTAATGTTTATACTGAAGACTAATTTTCAACAATCAAATTTACATTTAGATATAGCCTAACGCATACTTAATTTAGCTGTTAATCTTTAGTATTATACGCGTACCATTATTTGCTACAAATTCAGATGCATAATTAGTTGAATTTATTAGTTAATCATTAATTTCTTAACCCAGATGTTAGTGGGTACCTGTGGTAGTAGCATTTTCTAAGGAGGGGGGAAAACACATTTATTATTGATTAAATTTGGTATATGCTCCGTCCCGAGCATTTAGCTGGTCTAGCTGGTCTTTCAGACGCGAGTGACATTAGGGACGGAGACATAAAATGGCCTAAATTATCAAAATATGGGGAAAATGTAGGGACTGCAACGAAGCTCAAGCTCCGAGTTTCACAAACGCCAGAGAACGCAATGTTGCAGACCCTCCTACCAGTCCTCTACCACAGGTTTTAAACACCATGCTATTGCTTTAATAATTGAAATGCCAATCACCCACGGCCATCGCCTCACAGTTAGGGACCTCATAACAGCGGGGGATCAAACTAAGTCCCTCAAAAACGACCTTAAGCATTACCGCTACAGCTTAGCAGGCCCGCAGGGATCCTAACTGTAGAAAACTGGCCCTAACTCGACCCCTAGTCTACACACCGATTGGAATCCTCACTCGGGGCACCAAAATGTGGGGGATATTGTGGCCAAAAGTTATCTCTTACCACACCAATCAAAAATAGAAAATAAAATAATAATATAGTATGAGATAGTATAGGTTTGACTCCTGTAAGGAGATAAAGAAAACCTAATATTTAGTAGTGGCCCCGTAATCATTGACGATTATGCCTATTACATAAGGCCTCCTCTTCAAACGCTCATTTACCGCAGTTTGAATCTACCGCGCAGAGCATAAAAAATTTGAGGAGCCTTCATCATGAGCGCACGCAACCTCACTCATGGTTCTGTCATTATGAAATTGGGTTCTCACTACGAAAAAACTTCGTAACAAATAATAAATAAAAAGAAAATAAGAATAACTATTCATAAGCTTTCCATATACTCGTGGATGTACTTGTGTGGATATTTGACCAGACGCTGACTTCAGGCGTCATACTTCCTTCACTGACATATCAAGTAAACCAAAATCCTTAATACATCAACGAATGGGAAGGGGATGGTCGGGAGGGCCCCAGTCGTCAATGATTACGGGGCCACTACTAAATATTAGGTTTTCTTTATCTCCTTACAGGAGTCAAACCTATAATTTATTAGTGGCCCCTCCATCATTGACGATTATGCCTCATATCTAAGACTGGAGGGGGACATTCGTAATCATATCATAACTCTAGCAAAAGCAGATAATCAAACAACCACATAGTATTCTTACTTTGTAAAAAAGATATATTTTTGCGCATAAACTTTATACAGCATATATATACAAAAAGGGGTACAAGCAGGAGCGTGCTTCGAAGAAGCCTGCTTGATTAAAAAGGGTTAACTCTGAGACTCTGTACACAGATCTGCTAGTTAAGAAGGCACCCCACTTAAAGTAAGTGGTGAAAAATAAAAACTTTTAAGTCTACATGTGCACATATATACCCCATTAAACTAGTGGATATATTCCTAAAAATATACCCAAACATAAAATTAACTCTTGTACTTTCGCAGAAGTACTGAACTCTTGTACTTATGCAGAAGTACTTACATCAAAAATAAAAGTCGCAGTCGCAACTACTGAGATTTCTTAAAATTATATTGCTTCACAGCCAAAACTACTTACAACAAGAATTGTTGTTTTACTACTATTGTACTTTAGCACAATTTCCTGTAATGAATATTACAGAGAAATTTTATATCACAACACCTACATACAGTATCACAGCTCGTATGCTCCGTACACATACTCCGGCGGGGTCTAGGGTGTCCTATGGTACACTGACTGCACCCCCCCCCCCCTCTTTTCTTAATCTAAACAATAAGTGATTTAGAGGCCATCTAGACCCTCTGCCTTAAAGCTATACATGGCATGGAAGGTCTGTCTAGAGCTACTGAAAGGTATCGAGTCAAAAACGTATGATTAGAGGACCATAGGTACGTGGACGCTATGTCCTCAACAGAAAAATTCTTAAGGAAACGCAAAGAGGCCGCCCATTTGCGTAAATCGTGGGCTCTTCCCACGACGCCGGGATTACTCTCTTGAATGACTTCGACTAGGAGAGAAGCTATTTTACGTTTCATTACGCGTTTGCCCGTACTTGATACCCATAAAGTACCCTGTTGATTCAGAGGTGCTACTCTCAAATATTTGGTTAGCGCTTGCACTGGACATAAATTATGGTGCACTTTTCCCCTTTTCAACGCCGGCACCGTGAACTCTGAAAACACGTGTTCACTGTGTTAATTTTTGGCGATGAACCCTGGGGAAGGTGCAATGTGAATACACTCATTGAGCCTACCAAACCTTATGCAATTAGGTGTGTTGCTCATCGCCGCCAGCTCAGATACCCTGTTCCCGGTAGCCAAAGCCATAAGGAATACTGCCCTTTTTAAAAGTAAGTCAAAATCTGCAGTATTTTGGTACAGACGGGAATGAAGTAAAGACAACGCTTTGTCCAGAGACCAGGTAGGCATGAGCTGACGGGGAGGTGGGCGGAGTTTAAAACATGCTCTCATGAAACCTGTCTCCTCCGCTAGTGGTATGGTTAGACCTGTAAGGTCAAAGAATGGCATCCTAATCGCTGTTAAGTTATTTTTAACGTTACTACAGATAGACGTTTCTGCTCGAACAGATAGTTTAAATAATTAAAAACCAAAGCCACCGAAGGTACGGTTTGTTCTGTTCTAAGTATCCAAGAAGTAAAGGACTGCCAGTGTGATTGATACTGTCTCTTTGTAGATTGGGTATATTGACTCATGAATTTATCGGTCACGTTTCTACCATACGGCGTTAGCCACTTGGCCTCCTGAATGTCCATAATGCAAAAGTCAGCGAGGTCTTTAGGTTGCCAATCGTGTCTAAGTGGAAATACCCGACCGGGAGCGACACCGGGTTCGGGCACCACGTTTTCAATTGCTGGTACCACAACTGCACCGGCCACAGGGGCACGATTAACGAGACTACGCCCCGATAATCCTGTAGTTTGTTTACTACGTGGCACATTAGAGAAGCGCTTGGTGGCGGAAACAGATAAACGGAACTCCACATGTTCCAGGCCGTCACCAGTGCGTCGGGTCCTCCCGCCGGCGTTATTGTCCGGCGGGTGAGGTACAGCGGGAGTTTGTGAGTCTCCTCGGACGCAAACAGATCCACTTGTGGACGGTAAGGCTCCGCAATCATTTGGTCGAAAATGGTTTGCTTGAGCGCCCATTCTACTGTTGTGCTCTGTCTCCGAGACAGAGCGTCTGCCCAGACGTTTGCTACGCCTGGGAGATAAGATGCGTGAAGATGAATGTTCAGCTTGTCAGCTAGAACAAAAATCTTTTCTGACACGTTTAGCAACCTCCGAGATCTCGTTGACCCTTGTTTCTGAATGCAGTGAACCGCATTCAGATTGTCCATCCTGAAGGCCACCGATTTGTCCCGTAAAGTAGAGCCGTGAGCCTGAAGGAAATACAAGGGGACTAGTAACTCTTTGACATTGATGTGGGAGGTTTCTGAATGGGACCAAAGCCCTTGACCCTGATGCCCGTGGTTTGACTGAAAGCCCCAACCTATCGTTCCCGACGCATCCGTGTCTACCCATACCGTCGGTGGAGGAGAGGTCCATGACATGACCGAGTGCAATCTTTCCCTCTTCGCCCAGACCGCTAGTAAGCTGTGTATTAATTTTGGGATGGGCCATAATGTTTCCGCCGGCAATAGTGGACAAAATTTGTTGCCCTCTGTTATGTGTGTCCCAGCTAACTCCATAGATGCACAACAGGCCTATCTTGGGTTGGGGAGTAAGTAGACACGCTGTAGATATATAGGTTCTTATTGAGAAGGATATGGGATACAGGCACGAAGCAGAGCCTACAGGGTGATAGCTCTGTCTCGTGGTACACAAACATGCATTGGCCCTCGGGTGAGAGGAGCCCCAGGCTTGAGTTGCCAGAGTGGCTATATGACATAACTAATATGACTGCCTGGATGCTAACATGAATCTTACTCATAGAGAGATATTACATATGCATAAGTGACTGTACTAGATATGAAAGTGATACTGTACAAGGTAAATCATATACATAGACCTCCCTCCCCCCTCACGCTCGCAGTTCATTCTCGAGCGGACTCTTTCCTACTGAGCCGTTCTGATCGACGTGGGGTAACTTGGGGGTCAGAAGCTAAGGACTGTTCAGCGTCATTGAAAGGGGCCACAGGGTTGAGGGAGTCACCAGTTTGGGGCACGGGGCGGAGGAATCGACGGTTCCGCCACCACATACGGCCACTAGGGAGACGTACCTCATAGGCCCGTGACCTGCCAAGGCTCATCACAACCCCCACCTTGTCCCAGCGTTTCGTGGTCGGGTCTTGAATCCGCACTTGCTGACCGACACGTAACCTGGGAAGGGGTTGTGCGTGCTCATCGTACCGGGTCTTAACCTGCTCGGCACGGTCGGCTGCACGTCTATCACAGTCCTCGGCCTTGGCTTGCCATTCCGCAGCAAAGGACTTGGGATGGGCCGGGAGACATGTCCTAAGAGGATCACCATACAGGAACTGGGCTGGGGAGCGGCCTGTGAAGTTTGGAGTATTCCGGAGTTCCAAGAGACCCCGGTCGAAGTCCTCACAGTCAATGTTGCCAGAGGGTGCAGTCTTTAAGGTGAGGTGCTTGAGAGACTTCACCGCAGCCTCGGCATGGCCGTTCGCCTGTGGGTAATGCGGTGATGTTACCACATGACGAACTCCCCATCGCTTCATAAAGTCCCGGAACTCGTGGCTGGTGAATTGTGGGCCCCCGTCGGTCCTCAGACGAAGGGGCACACCAACTTCCCGGAAGTAGCGACAGAATATCCTGATGGTCGCAGAGGCGGTTGTGTCGCCTGTGCAGGGGACAACAACAGGCCACCCCGAGAGACAGTCGACGACTACCAGGAAAGACTTCCCGGCGACCATGAAAAAGTCGGCCGACACAAACTCAAAGGGCCTTGTAGGGTTATCATCATTCATGAGTGGTTCCTTCTGGAGGCTAGGCTGAAGGATCTGGCACAACTCACACGCTTGAACAGTGTTGGTGATGTCGGAATCTATACCCGGCCAGAAGACAGCCTGCCTCGCCCTGCGTTTAGTGGCTCCACACCACGGTGGCCGTCATGAAGATGCTGTAGGGTGCGTCGGTGGAGGGCAGCAGGAACCACGATCCGAGCTCCATACAGGACGAGGTCATCATCAGCGTAGAGTTTGTCCCGTATCTTCCAGTATGGGAGCAAGGAATTGTGAAGGTCGTATCGGTTGGCAGGGAATCCTGAGGTCACACAGTCGAGTAGACGAACATACGCAGGGTCCGCTCTTGCCGCGACCCGGAGATCCTGTAGCGTCCTGTCTGCGTCTGGTGCCGAAGATCGTGCCGAAAATCGTCCTGAGTTGATAACGTCCTTGGTTGTCACTATAGTCCTGAGGTAGGTGGCGGCGTCGGCACAAGCGATCTCATCCTCTGGCGTGGGGCGGCTGACCGGGGCTCGAGACAGGGCATCAGGGATGCAGAGCAACTTGCCGGCACGCCACACGGCCTTGAAGATATAGGGTGAGGTCTTCTCCTTCAGGCGTTGGAGGCGGGGATTCTCCACAGCGTCCAACGTGTAGTGATTGATGATAGGGATGAGGGGGCGGTGGTCAGTCATCAGTGTGAAATCCTGTAGACCCTGTAAATACAGTCGACACTTGGACATGGCCCAAACAGCAGCCAACATCTCCAACTCGATAGTAGCATAGCGGGTCGCAGCGTCCGCCAGGAACCGAGAGCCACACTGGATGAGCCGCAGGTGGCCACTGCCGTGGTCCTGCAAGAGGGCATACCCAATGCCGTTGAGTCGCGATGCATCAGTCTGAAGAATGGTGGGTAGGTCTGGGTCGAAGTGTGCGAGAACAGGAGAACTGACAAGGGCTAACTTGACTCGCCTGAAGGCCTCATCGTGGTCAGGAGTCCACACAAATGTCCTCTTGGGGCTCATCAAAGGGCGGAGGGGCTGAGCGGCGGCGGTGATGTCAGGGGTAAACTCTGCCAGCTGGTTGACCAGACCCAGGAATGACCTGAGGTCGGTCAAGTCGGTTGGTGCCGGAAAGTCCCCGATTGCAGCCACTTTGCTCGTGTCAGCCGCAATACCATCCCCTGAGAGGATGTATACACAGAAGTCCACTGAAGGTGCGGCAACCACAAACTTGCTCTTGTTGAGGGTAATCCCGAACTTGCGGCACCTAGTCAGCACTTCATGGATGCGGTCGAGGTGAGACTTGTAGTCCTCATCGTACAGCAGTATGTCATCCACGACCTTAGCGCACCTCTGCACACCTTGTAGAGCCATATCACCCCTGTAGCAGAAGGCGTCGCCCGTAGCTGTGAATCCCATGGGTCCTCTGCAATGCTTGAAGCGTCCATACGGCGTGATGAAGGTGGTCAGGTGCTGGTCCTCTTCAGCCAACTCCATCTGCCAGTAACCACAGAGGGCGTCCGCAGTGGTGAAGTAGCGAGCTCCTCGGTCGACACCACGAACTGCTGCGGAGGGAGTAGGCGAAGGGTGAGCTGGTCGGGACACATGTTTGTTGAGTCTGGAGAGGTCGACGGTGATGCGCACTCCTCCGCTGTCCTTACCAACAACGAAGAGGGGGTGGCACCATTCTGAGGGGTTGTCTCCAGCAGGCTTGATGATGCCCTGGGCCACCATGGACTCCAACTCTCGCTTGACTTGGTCCCTAAAGGCAAAGGGAATCTGTCGGGGAGTATGGATGGCGAAGGGCTCAGCTCCCTCTTTAAGATGGATCCTCATGGGTTGACCCACCATAGGCTTGAGGGGCACAGTCTTTAGGTCGTCTTTGGACATCAACACGTCGCTAAACTCCCGCAGGAAGTAATTCTTGGCTTCAGCGGGCGACGTGGAGACTGGAAGTGGTGTAGCCTTACACCTGTTGACGTGCTTGACCTCTTGTATGGGCGTTGGGAATGCCAGAGGTATGATGGCTAACTCCCTGCAGTGGCTGTATGAAAGCAGAGGAGTCTGGACACCCTCGTATACATGGATCAGGGCAGTACACACTCTCTGTCCCAGGGTGAGGGTAGCCTGAAATACCCCCAGAGCAGGTGCCATCGGGGAGCCGTCCGCCGTGAACGTTGTCGTGGGCGAAGGGGCTCGCAGGCTGCTCATGGGGATAGCCAAATCCTCAAGGTGACGCCGGCCAATCACGGTGACGTCAGCGCCCGTGTCCGGTAACATCCGTAGGCGGGATGTAGCGTCGCCAAAGGAGAGGGTAACACAGATGGGTTGCGGCGTCGAAGCTGTAGAAGGAGTCGATCCCACCTGACGACAGCTATTACTCCTAGCGTCGGGGGGCTTGCCAGAGTTGGAGGGGGCACCCGTATCGCCTGGGGGGCCACCTTGGCGTCTTTCCTTCTTCTTAGTCGACGGACAACACTTGTCATAATGCCCCAGAAGACAACAGATGCGGCACTGAACCTTGTGAGCAGGGCACTTAGCTGTCCGAGCCCAGTGACCGTGGCGCCCACAGTTGTTACAGGTGCTGCCAGCAGCGGGACACTTGTCAGGCCCGTGTCGGCGAGCGCAACTCTGGCAGGCATCAGCTGCATTCGATGGAGGCTTGGGGGGTTGGGTCCTGTCACTGCCCTGTTTCTTGTTTTTCTTGTATGAAGAGACGGCCCTTACTTGTTCATGGGGCGCACTAATGGCCGTGGTCGCAGATTTGGCAGCCTCATACGAGCGGCACGTAGTGACGACATCCTGTAGTATTGACTTGGAGTCCAGGGCGATGAGTTTCTGGACTAACTCCTTGTCCCTGAGGCCCATGAGGATGATAGTCTTTAGTTGTGTCTCCACACAGATGGGTGAGTTACCAGGGCACACATCCACTTCTTCTGTGAGACGTTTGAGGCGGACGTAGAACTCTGCAAAAGTTTCCCCTTCATGCTGTCTGCAGCTCAACAATTCACGACGCCGGAGAGCCTCATTCCTTAGACTCTTGATATGAAGCTGCAGGGCGTCCAACACCTCTTCAACAGTCTTGTCTGTGGAGGGAGCGATCTGGAGGGTGTGTTCTAAGACACGCTGCGTCTCGAGAGTCAGGCACATGCGTAGTTGTATCATCTGTTTGGCCGCAGGCAGGTTGGACAGGTCCACCATGACAGCATAGTCGTCCCAGCGTCTCCTCCACTCCCGGAACATCTGAAATGTAGCGTCAGGCTTCAATGGTGGTGGTGTCTGGGCCGTAGCCTTCTGTGGTGGAGGATTGTGTGAGGGATGTGGGGAAGAATGTGGCTGCTGTCCGCCAAGGTGACCAGCAGGTGTGGAGGAGTCGGGAGGGGTCCTGGTGGGAGCCAACAGCTGAAATAAGCTCTGGAACTCCTGTCTCCTTATAGCCTCATCATGCCTGCGAGACTCCTCTTGGACACGATCTCGGCGGGCCTCCTCCTCTTGTCTCCTCTGCTCATCATACCTGCGAGACTCCTCCAGGTATTTGAAAAATTGCAGGAAATCAGCTGAAGAAGGAGCTGAAGGTGTGGTTGGGGACTGAGGGTGCTGATAATAAGGTGTGTATTCCTCCCCATCATAAGGCAAGTTTGTTCCTGCCCCTTCGTCCTGTACATCACCAGAGTCTGACATCTTGTGTGGGTGACAGACAGACAGGGAGATAACAAACACACAGTTATTAGCCTCTCACATATACAAGTGGGGTATCAAAATGACTGGCAAGAACAGCAGAATATTTAGAATACACACCAGCTGTATCCTCACCAATGTATAAAACCCAATTACAATTAGCACTGAAGGGAATGCTTGGGTGATGAAATAAAAGTTTGCCAGTTGTGTGTGTGCGTATGTACCGAGCGGTGGTGCTCGGCCTCCCTCACCTCAGTATCTTGCTGGCAGTCAGAGGGGGAGGATCTCACGCCCCGCTCTCTCGTGGCTCGGACTTGTGCGGGCGTTATGCTTATGCCACACACAATACATATAAAATAAAGCACACAATATACCACTGGCACATATAATATCACTGGCACTGCACTGGGAACGTCGGCACCGCACTGTTGAGCACTATAACACTGTAATCCAAGCAGTGAGACGGTGGCTGGGATGCATGGTGTGTGGACAATGGCGTCTGGCGAAATCCACATAAACTTCTCATCCTACACACTGCGCCATGTTATGTGTGTCCCAGCTAACTCCATAGATGCACAACAGGCCTATCTTGGGTTGGGGAGTAAGTAGACACGCTGTAGATATATAGGTTCTTATTGAGAAGGATATGGGATACAGGCACGAAGCAGAGCCTACAGGGTGATAGCTCTGTCTCGTGGTACACAAACATGTATTGGCCCTCTGGTGAGAGGAGCCCCAGGCTTGAGTTGCCAGAGTGGCTATATGACATAACTAATATGACTGCCTGGATGCTAACATGACATGGAGAGAGATATTACATATGCATAAGTGACTGTACTAGATATGAAAGTGATACTGTACAAGGTAAATCATATACATACACCCTCCAATATTAAACGTTTGACTTTCAACCGGCCCAACTTTACAGTTAGTTGAATCCAGTTGAGAGAGCCGACCAGAGATTCCCAGACTCTCCGTGTCGTAGTCAGACTGTGAAGAAACATAAACAGTTTCTTGCGAACCTGTTCCGATTGTCCACACTCTGACTCAGAGTGAGAGCAGCTGTGTCCCAGACCAGCCCTATCCAGTGGACCACTCGTGAGGGAACAAAGTTTGACTTTACCGGGTTTACCTTGAATCCTAGAGAGTTTACATGATTTAATGTTATGTTGACATGATTGATGCATAACTGTTCCGTCTCTGCCACCACCAGCCAGTCGTCTAGATACCACAAAATCCTGATCCCTTGTTCTAACATGGGCATCAGGGCTTGCCGGACTAATTTCGTGAATAAGCGAGGTGCTAGGTTCAATCCGAACAGCATCCTCTGAAAGACATAAGTCTGATGCATTATTCGTAAGGCCAGAAATCGTTGAAACCTTTTGTTTACCGGGACGTGCCAATACGCGTCTGTCAGGTCTAAAGAACACATCCACCCTTCCGACGGAAGTGTTAGCCTGATTTGATTCACTGTCAGCATCCGGAACGAAACGTTGTGAATGTGGAGGTTCAGATAAGACAGGTCTACGACCGGCCTCATCTGAACACTGTCCCTTTTGGGCACTAGAAAAAGTTTGGACGTAAATACTGGGTAATTTTGAGGGACCGGGATGATGACATTCTTGGCGATCATCTCTTGGATCATCTCTTGGACTCCACAACTAATGAAAACAATTTTGCCTTTGTCGGCTGACGTAAGCGAGGTCGCCGGAGCCACTGCCAGGTGATGCCTTTGCGTGCCACCATCCTCGCCCATGTGTTTAATGGTCATGCGCGATGACACGCCCGGAACGACCCAGTTAGCAGACAAGGGTTCGCTGGCTGGACTACCCTCTGATCCACCCGCCGTAAGACTGGCCCTGGGAGTGAGAGAGACCCTAGTTTTTTGGTGGTGGTGGTGGTGTATGCTTAGATGACTGGCCGGGTTTGGCAGGAGACGGGCCCTGGCCCGGTCGTTGATACTTCTGTCCTTTATGACTACCTGAAAACTTTCCTTGCTTGTATCTGTACTGAGCCTGACCTTGGGTGGAAGAGGATTTAGACAGATGAAAACGCTTTGCCCCACCAGGCTGAGCTTTTGCGACTGGTTTGGGCTTGGTAAAATTGAAATCAGGTTTCTTAGATGGGGCGGGACTGTGCTTAAAGGCCTGAGCCATGTTGAACACTGTTCTCCACACATCCGGGGACATTAAAGAGGCAGTTAGAACAGGGGACATTAGCACTTGATTTGCAATCCTATCCGGGAGCTTCTTCACGAGAGACATCCTTAGATCTTGTCTTGCCCGCACTGCCTCTAGCAAGGCTGTATGGATATCTCCCAGTGACTGTATAGAAGTCTGGAGTAGCAAGTGTCTAGACAGTTCGATAGCCTTTCTGACTTCCGCGTCCGCGATTGCCTGAGCAGATCTTAGCATTGACTTCGCTACCTGTTGTGTGACAATATACTGGGAAAACAGTCTATATGCCTTCCCACGTAGCCTAAACTCCCGGTCTAGGTGAGCTGTGGACGGTGTAGAAAAGGGATCTTTAAGCTCGCATAGATGAATTTTAGGGGCAGCTAAAAATGCATAAAGCAGAGGGAACTCCGCCGGCAGAGAATACCGGCAGAGAGAACCAAGAATGGCTTTCTTGTGGAATTTGGTGCGAAGATTTAGAGGTAAAAGTTGTTGCAAAGTTCTGAGCCTCCACTTCCCATTCCACCCAAGGTCCCGGACCCAACTGCTCCACCTTCAAAACTAGATTTGCGGCTGTGTCTGTGAACGTCTTTAAACCTAACTCTGGTGTTAGAGCTGACAGTGCTTTTATATCATTGAAACCGTCATGCTTGGTCCAGTCCGAAAACAGTTTTGAAGCTGACGCAGGGGGTAGGGCAGGTGTAGAAGTATACACAAAATAATCATGGTGATAATAGTTAGGAATGGCCTTAATATTAACATCAAGTACATTTCCTAGAATATCTAAAGCACGTAACTTCCTAGATTTATTCCCTTGGATCACCCACTCACGTGGTACCGGAAGCTCCCCCGACATAGTGGACTGTGCTACCTCTGGCTTTGCTGGGAACATTGTTACCCATGACTCATCTGGCCCATATAAGCGGGGCATAGCTCCCTTTCTGATCGGTGCCTTGTCTAAAGGGGGAGGATTTACATCTGCTACTACTCTCACATTGGAAGTAGTCAGTGCCGCCGAAGTTGGCCTAGTAACAATAGTAGGTGATACAGGGGGAGGGTGCGGAATTTGTGTCAAAGCAATGGAAGTAGCCAGAGGTCGGACATTCGATGCTGTCGTGGAAGCTCCCAAACCAACTGTAGGAGTCTCCGGCTGCTGGCCAAAAAACTTAGTTAGTGCATTCGCTAGTAACCCATTAATTTTATCAGCTGTGACAAATTTAGCAGAGGATGAACTATGTGGCGAATCATTCCTACTCTGAGAGTCGTCTATCAATGAACCTGACTCTTGAACCTCCATCTCAGAAATTATAGAATCCTCATCCCTTTCCTCCGGTCTCTCATGAGAGGATTCCGCCGAAGCCGGGACCCTCTCATGCCGCCATGTTAAGTCCGGGATGGACGATGGGATCTCAGCATCCCGGTGGACGTCTGCCACTACCTGTGTTGCATGAAAAGGATGTGAGCCGTCACTCCATGGCTGGGAGTACCTCCAAACTCCCCGGTCTTGGCCGGAACTCACTTTTTAGCTAGGTACCACACCAATTACTGAGCCCTCACTCGAGCCCTCTAGAGGGTTATAACTTCTGGTAGAACTCTCTAAATCTAAAGCTGGTACATGTGAACTGGGAATAATATTTGGTGACAACCTGTCCGCCGGTATATCCCCCACCACAGTCTCCGACTCCACTCCCGGCCTGTCAGATTGGATATGAGACATGTCGGGAGTAGAGGCAGAAAGCGAGGTACGAGGCTCCGGCGAACGCCGGGAGGCCTTTCGTACATGAGTATCCTTTTAGGAAGACTTGTGACTACGCCTTGACTTTGATTTCACACTAGGACTATCTTTGGTCTTCTCCTCCTTGCTCTTCTTCCTCGAAGGTGAAGTAGAGTGACTATGTGTCTGCTGGCGGAGGGGAGACCTTGACTTGGACCTCGACCTTGACTTGGAAGCTGTCGCCGGGGGTGTCGGCGCTCGAGATCTCTTAGATGTGCCGGGGGAGGGAATAAGCACTTTACCCTGCCCAGTCTCTGCTGACTTACGCACATTTACTCTACTTTTAGAAGGGGTACGTTTAAGTGGGAGATGCTGAACAATCAATCGTTCCCACAGAACTACGTTATCGCACTGAAGAGCTTTATGAGCCACTGATGTAGCATAAGTAGTTAGGAGTTGTCTGACCTCGCGCAATGCAACCGCCGCGGCCTGATTATCGTGCTGTAAGACTTTGATACTTAACTGACTACAAAAAGCACAATTCTTAGTAACCCACAAACCCCTTGACCGGTCCAAGCATTTGACGCATCTGATGCACAATGTATGCGCAAAAATAGGGATCCCTGAACAGGAGGGTGTTAAGCACAGAGCAAAAACAGGGTCTAGTGTAGCCATGACAGAGACTGGAAAAAGCTAACCCACCCCCGGGCTCCTCCTGGTCTTCTGTTGACCAGCCGGAACTCCGCCCTGGAAAAAAGAAAATTTCCAGGAATTAATGCTCATAAGGTTACCCCAAAATGTTCTAACACAAGTGTTAATGAACCGCCGGGCAACAAGACGTAATACACCACTATCACCTCTTGTTACCCTGTAGGTTCATATGTAAAGATTTTAGAATATCTTTACTTGTCCAAAAGGTTTAAGAATATCCTCTGACATGATATAAAGACGAGCATATCTTTATAAATGACGCAGTCTTCCCAGTGTTTTTTTGTCCACCGGAAACCCATATTAAGACGCCGGCCTCCTTATTATATCGCAGTTAAAAAGGGTAAGCCTATCTTAATCTTTAGATCTGACTTCTCTCGAAGCCTTTCTAGATCGCCGTATTTTGAAGGCCTCGATACCCAATTGTATCCCTCAATTGTCTGGCCAACCATACCGAATTGCAAATCCGTTAATCCCACCCTCCCAAGGTTCAACCGCCGGGTGTGAAGTTAATTTAATGTTACCCCAATTGTTCCTATCCCCACTTCTTTGCAAAAGATCGCCGGGGTGGAAAGACCAATCAAACAAAACAGCCTAGTTTTTCAATGGCTTTGCAAAAACCGGGAAAAACTATACTCAACAGGTGTCCGCATGAACACCTAGTTACATCTTTTACGTGGATTGACCTCCCAATCTACCAAGATTGGAAGCCAAAGTGTCACATATTTCCCTTGCCCCTCAACTTTCTCTTCATAATTGCTGAGGGGCACAGGGCCCTGGGTGGGGCTTTGGTTTCCCGGGCGTTTCTGCACCCTCCTCAGCTCCCCGCCATGGAGTGGCTTCGGTCACCCAGGCTTTATTGTGGTCGGCAGGGAGGGTTCTGTGGGGGCGCTCGGTTATGGCCTTGGAATTGCTCGGGGCCTTGGGGCTGTTCGGCCAGGCAGCTTGGGGAACAACAACAACAACAACAACACCTAGTTAAACGGGTATAGCCATCCCACCGGAAAACACACAGTAAGCCTGAACACAGGCTCCACTACAGAGACGCAGTTCCTGGAGAGCCCACAAGCCACCACTCGCCGGGGGAAACTAGCCTATTTTAACCACGCGTGATTAAAACTCAGCAACCAGCCGGATTTTCTCGGTGCAATCGAGAAAACCCGCCGGAAAAGGCAACCCACACTAACCAGACGCAATCTGATATACACAAATAGTCCCTGGATTAAGCCAAAACACAACTAATCCAGGACACACATGACACAGTAGTACATATTTATATAATAAATCAATAACACTTGTACATGTAAAAAGCTACGAGTGGCTGGCTAGGCCTAAGCAGACGGAAATATCACTTAATCACGTCGTAATATAAACAAAAAGCACTGTATCATATCACAACAGGAACAGCCGCCATCACAACATCGTAGAAAAAATCCCAGGAGAGGGATGCACTGACTCGGGACCTAGAAAAAACTTCACTAAGTGAAGAAAAATACGCTAGGAATGTCAGTAAACAAACAAATAAGGCAACTTCATCAGAAAGATAAGAAGAAGCCTGATAACGCGTAGTTAAAGCCAACTAAATAACTAGGCTAGCTAGCCGCGAAAAACGTATCACGCGTCCACCACGGGACCACGAGGGTAAACCCGAATTAGGTGTCCCAAACACACGACCCAAATACACTGAACTGCGGGAAACCCGCCCATGACACTCCTGCTACGCATATCCTAACCTTACTCGATACATCCCAGAGTAAACAAATGAGAAAAAACTCACTAGGGACGCAGCAAATGCGGAACCAGCGGAGCGTGGGGAGACACGTCAGGGCAGGTTGAGCGCAGAGCAGAGAAGGAAGTATGATGCCTGAAGTCAGCGTCTGGTCAAATATCCACACAAGTACATCCACGAGTATATGGAAAGCTTATGAATAGTTATTCTTATTTTCTTTTTATTTATTATTTGTTACAAAGTTTTTTCGTAGTGAGAACCCAATTTCATAATGACAGAACCATGAGTGAGGTTGCGTGCGCTCATGATGAAGGCTCCTCAAATTTTTATGCTCTGCGCGGTAGATTCAAACTACGGTAAATGAGCGTTTGAAGAAGAGGCCTTATGTAATAGGCATAATCGTCAATGATGGAGGGGCCACTAATAAATCCTACCTTATGGCATGAACTATAGGAGCAGATGAGGGTTGTTTATAGTAGCCTAGTCTTAATCCAGGATACCCTAACTAAACATTGTATAAATGGCTATGTATATCAATGACTTAGCTATAACTAGGGTCCTGGTGTAGTTCAGAGGATTCCTGCTTCGGTAGATAAGGGTTAAAGGGTCAGGACTCCGGGCCTGGCGCGGGGAGTGTGGTGGAAGAGATCACAGGACACGTCTTTACAGTTCAAAAGTTTACTGGCGTCTGATCGGAACTTTAATTTCCGACTCTTAAATAAATAATATACTAATTCGTTACCAAGGGTTCTTTCCCTCTACACTTTATCATATAAATGAAAAACAAGCATTTAATTATATAAATAATAATATAAATATCGTTTCACAACGATTTAGTCAACATTATCTCTAGGGGTTGAAATTATCACTACAAATTCTAGATCGCACCTGCGATCGCCGGAGTTTCAAAACTGATCCCTAATACAGTACCTCTAAGTTTTATCATACAAGGTTTTATAACTAAATTAACTTGGCCAAGGTAATCTTATAGAGTTCTAAATTACTTAATATTAATTATTCTTTACAATATTTACAATCACCAGGTTCTGGCAGGAAATGGTTCACTCTAATGAGGTTACCCTATTGGAAGGCTGTTGCCAACACTACCAAGATACCTGTGTAGTCAAATTTATTTCTCACACTTGATTTTCCCACTAGAGTTGAACCGCGAGCCTGAAGGAATAATAGGGGAACTAGTAACTCTTTTGCATTGATGTGAAACTCCTTGAACAGTGACCAAAGACCCTGACCTTGGTGTCCGAGGTTTGAATGATAACCCCAACCCAGTGTCACTGAAGCATCGGTATATACCCATACCATAGGCGAAGGAGAAGTCCACGTCATAATTGAAAATGCAATGTCTCTGGCCTTGCCCAGACCGCTAGTAAGTTGTGGATTAACTTTTGGATATACCATAACTTGTCCGCCGGCAAAAGCGGAAAATGTCTGTTTCCCTCCAAGATTAACCTCTTTACTTTCAACTAGCCCAACTGTACAGTAAGTTGAATCCAGTTGAGAGGAGCTGACGAGAGACTCCCACACCTTCCTCGTGGTAGTCAGACTGTGAAGAAAATGAAACAGTTTCTTGTGAAACCTGTTCCGATTGTCCACCCTCTGACTGAGGGTTAGGTGCATTGTGTCCCACAGAAGCCCTACCCACTGAATTACCCTTGTTGGGACAAGATTCGACTTTGCCAAGTTGATATTGAACCCCAGGGATTTGACATGGTGTAGAATGGTATTGACATGTTGGAGGCATTTTATCTCGGATTCTTCTATCACCAGCCAGTCATCTAGGTACCACATGATCGTGATCCCTTGCCGTAATAGTGGTAACAGAGCCTGTCGGACTAATTTGGTAAAAACTCTCGGTGCCAAGTTCAGGCCGAAAGACATAAGTCTGATGCCTGATCCTCAGAGCGAGGAATTGTTTAAACCTTTTGCTTACCGGGACATGCCAATAGGCTTCCGTCAGGTCTAACGAGCACATCAAGGCTTGAGGCAGAAGAGTTAGCCTGATCTGATTCACAGTGAGCATCCTGAATGATGGGTTGTGAATATGGCATTTGAGTTGAGACAATTCTACGACCGGCCTCATCTGAACGCTGTCCCTCTTCGGCCTGAGAAAAAGTCTGGACGTGTAAACAGGGCAAGTTGGATTGACCGGGAAAATTATATGTTTGTTTATCATTTCTTGGACTAGTGACTCCACCTCTAAAGAAGCATTGTTGAATTATAAAGGTTGACGTATACGAGGTCGCCGGAGCCACCGCCAAGTGATTCCCTTGCGTATCACTGTCCGTGCCCAAGTTTGCCGGGGCCAAGCCTGGTAACACGTCCGGAATTCTCCAGTCATGCAACTGGACTTGTCCGGCAGAACTACACTCGAATCCAACTCGCCCGTCGGGGGCCCTGAGAGTGAGAGAGTTTTGTGGTGAACTAGTTTTTTTATTGGAATGTGGATGAGGTAGACAGCTGGCTGGAGGTAGGGGGCCGTCACTCCTGTCCTGATTTACCCTTGAACTGACCTTTATACCACTTCCCAGATCCTTTACCATGGGGCTTGCCTCTGGTAGAGCTACTGCTTCCTGGCGCGGAAGGGGTCTTAAAGGATGGGTCGACTTACTAGTAATGGTACAAGCAAAGTTTTGAGCCACTGCTTCCCACTCGAGCAACAGCCCCGTGCCAACCCCCCCAATCTTCAGTACCGGATTACCGGACTGGTCTCTAGTAGGCTGGGTGTCTAACTCAGGTGTTAGACTTACAAGTGACTTGATATAATTAAAACCATCTAGTTTCGACCAGTCAGAATACAATCGTGCAGATGAGGCTGGTGGAAAAGCGGGGGAAGATGCATATATGAAGTAATGGTGAGTTATCTGCTCAACAGGTGGCGTTGTGTGTGTGTAAGTGTGAGAGTCCGAGTGTAGGGAGTGAGACAGTGAAGCACGGGAACGAGGTGGCTTCAGAGATGGGGTCGTTTCGGGCCATGAGTGAGCACCGTGCCTCATGTGAAGGCAAGATGGCAGGTGCTCGTTGTACTCTACGTGCTTCACATGTCTCACTCCCTAGACTGGAACAAGACCTCACGGGCTTCACTGTTCATTGTAAAGCGGTGAATGTTAAGGCTCTCAGCCTATGCCCGAGAGGAAGTAAGTTGGAATATAGAAGAAAAAATATATATATATATATAAATTAGGAATAGCCTTGATGGTTACATCTAAAATTTCTCCAGACATATTCTTTGCTCTCAATTTCTTACTCTCACTCACCTGTGATCAGGTACCGGAGTCTCCCCAGACCCTGTCGGCTGCGCGACCTGAGGGTTCAGAGCTACAATGTCTACCCAGGACCTATCCGGGCCATACAACAATGGCATAGGGCCGTTTCTGAGATGGGTTTTCTCTAAGGTTAGAAGAATTACGTCAGTGATGACGCGTACATTAGAAGTCAAACTAGTAGTAACCGGGGAGGGAGTAAGAGATTGTTTAGTTGAAACCTGAAGGGAACCCAAAGGTCTAGCAACCGGAGATGGCGTGGGAGACCCCGACCGATCGACTCTCATTAAATTTACTCATCATCTTATCAAAAAAGTTTTGCAGATCCCCTCTTGTTATATATTCTCTAGTATTATCCTGGACACAGTCGACTCAATATCTGAATGACCCGATGAAGCTATTTTCTGGCCAGATTCCAGATGTTCTGAAACGTCGTCAGGAATCGATTGACACTCCATTGACTCTACCGACTTCGCCTCCAGAGACCGGGCTGAGGAGAATCGAACCTCCTCAGTCCGGACGGCGGGTTCCAGTACATCATGTGCAAACTCTTCCCATTCAAAATTAAGGATCGAAGATGGCACCTGAGCCTCACTAGATTGTTGCACATGGTCTCTATCTTGTTCTACCAAGAGAGTGGACACTCGGCTTTGAGGCGCATTCTGAGTCTCACTAGTGATATGTGGGTAGCCTCTATATTGTTCTGTCAACACCTGCGATGACACACGAGACTGAGGCGCACTGGGACCCTGAGGCGCATTGTTTCTGGGAATCACATATGAACTGTGCCTTATCGACGGTGATAAGTGTCCGATCGGTTGGCTAAAGTCATTTAAACTGTCCTTCAGCAGTGTCTCTGCCACCCTAGTGACCGTCTCAGACCGGCCAGATTGAACTTTAGGCCCAGTCAAGACTGGTCGAGGAAGAGCAGGTGCAGCGCGGGCGATTGCCTATGCTTTGCACTCGACCACGCCGTACGGGATGTTGAAACCCTTTTCCCTCCAGAAGTTGCTTTTTCTGGTGTCACCTTGTCTGGTGTAACCTTTCTCTTCTTTGCTGCCGGCGGGACTGAAGAAAAAATTGAAGAAATTCGGTTCGTAGGAGATTCCATGGTTCGTGGCCAAATTACAGAGTTCTGCGCCACAGCACCCAGGACCAGGAAGCACTTCTGTATCCCGGGAGATCAGAGTGGATGACGTTGTAGCCGCAGTCAACGAAGTTTCAAAGTTGGCCCCCATCACACACAACGTACGTCATTTCATGTCGGATCTAATGACGTTCAGCGGACCCGATCGGAGGACCTTATGCTGACGTACCGGAAACTGATTCAGACGTATAAGGAAAAGGCACGCGAGTCATCATATCAGGGATTGTCCCCAGGACCAGTGTGGAGAGCCGGTTCTTTAACATAGCCACCAGCGTGAATCGTCGACTGGCTAACCTCTGCAGAGAGGAAAAAGTTGGATTCATCAACACCTGGGATGCCTTCTACCGTGAAGATCTTCTGTTTGTAGTGAATGGAGCGAAGGTATTTTGGTCCATTCCCGACGAAAATCGTCATTTCACAATAAACATCGTTATTGCTTATGCATATGCGCCTATTTTACGTTTAATATGAAGATATTAACATGTGACAGCAATAAAACAAGTGGGGAATAGTATTTGGAGGGTGAAAAAGACGTATTATTGCCGACCGATCGTATCAGGAGGGAAGAGCCGGCGCGACGTATACCCTCTCTCTCTCACTTCCTGATCGACACTGACGTCTTGCAAGTGAAATCGCTCTGTTGCTAGGATCTCTAACTGTCTCCCCAGTGGCCCTGAGACAGTGGGCGGGAAATTTGCGCCGAAAATTACCGAATAAAAGGAGGAATAAGAGGACAAATATGTGATAATTCATGAGGGGGGGGGGGTTGGGGGGTTGGACACATTTGGAGATGTGATTGGAGGTATGGAGGAGAATTATCTCACTTAATCACATATTGCTTTGTTTTGAGTGCCAGTGGGGTGTTTTGAAAGGCATTTTTTTATGCCTAACCTCTTAAGAGTCCCGGCGCCTTGCCCAGTAAAACCTCTTAAAAGTCTTGGTGTCTTTCTCGGGTTAAGTAACTCGCAAGATACTGTAATTTTTTGAGACTTCAATTTACCTGTGACCAAGTGGGGAGATAGTCTTACTTCACACTCGGGACAAGACTTGTATACAAACTTGCAAGAGAGTTTGCTCTATCAATTTGTTAGATCTCAGAACTGTGGAAAAAACGTCCTTGATCTTGTACTTTCAACAAAAGAAGAATTCTCGCTACCAAGAATACACTTGAGACCTCTGGTGGACGCTTCTGAACTAGCGCCAGAGCTACGACTGTCGACATCAACAATACTTAACACCTTGGACATGCATAGTTTATCATGATTTCTTGTGATTATACTTTCTTTTATTATACAGTATACGACTACACTAAAGCCTTATAAAGTCTAGTAGTCATGGGAATGTTCATATGCAGCTTTTAATGACTACAAACATAATTATAAGCTGATTAATAATCATAAAAAAAGGCGCGAAAATGCTTGCTGACTTTGTATTGTAAATATACGTTATATATGGGTATGGGCGACTTTAAAATATAATAAACAACAGTATGCATAGGCTATAATATGTGTCAGCTACAGACATTTCGACAGACCGCTTATAATAAAGAATTATTGAAAGAGAGAGAGGGTGCAGATATCCGCAATGTAAACAATTTCCCATGATGCACCGCGGTAAACATTGCGTTCAGCGCCTCTGTCCTCCACTTTTGGCATTTGTTGGTAGAGAGAATTGATAGAGAATTTGAATGTCGGTGATGAATTCAGTAACAGCGACCATCGTACGATAACTTTCAGTTAAAGTTTACTAGTAACGAACAAATTGCAGCATCGAGAAAGTCCCTAATTTCAAGTAAGCAAACTTTTGTAAACTTAGAGCAATGTTTAACACTTCTTTGGCGGCGCGCAACTTATGTCGTGTGAAATAAATATGGACTAAGTGGCGGTTCACGACTTGTGTCGTGTGCCATTTTCACCATGTAATGTTGCTGAGAGAGAGAGATGAGCAGTGGGAGGACTGTAGCAACCCTATGACTGTTCCAGACCACCGCGGCGGTGGTACTGACATGAATCCCACCCTCACCCTCCCTCTCTCACTCGCTACATAGGGAATTATGTAAAGAAATTACCTAATTATAGGGTTTTTGCACTCGTGTTCCTCGATTGTTGCAAGAGAACCAATGGTCGTAGAAGGATGGTTCGGGTGTCATTAGAAAGTTCTGTTTACGCCCTTTCAGAGAGAGATACTTGTTTTACGCTCTGGGGCTTATTTAGGCATGAAAATTAGCCCGCAAACTACCCTATTTAGGGTAAACAAAAAAAACGCTGGGCGGTACGGTCAAATAGACCACCCAGGCTGCTCGTAAGGGGTTAAAGAAACTGATTGGAGCTTTCTAGTTAACACATTAACGACATAAATACAGTACATCATGGTAATTTTTCGCAACCACTTACCTAAAAGCAGTGCAAGACTGCATACCATCGAAAATATGGCATACAGACCATAATGATAAGTCAAAATGGTGGTATAAAGAGACTTCAGACTGTTTGCATGGTAAAAAGATCGCTCATGATAGATTAAAATCCTCACAAAATGATGGAGAAAGGGTGAAATTCGTAAAAATACGACGCAAAGCCAAAACATTAATTAAACCAAATAAAAAGACACTGGAGTTACATGTTGTGAATCAAAGTAAAACAAACCCGAAAGAATTTTACAGTTACATAAGAAAATTGAAAGTAGTTACTTCAACTATTGGACCGTTAGTCGATGATAATGGAGAATACACCAAAGGTGAAGTACAAATGAGTAATGCCCTCAATACCTTCTTTGTATCAGTTTTTACAACAGAAAACCTTAGTAATATCCCTACAGCATCGCCGGCTCAGCTAGATAATTCTGACGTTCTAAGCAATATCATAATTACTGAGAGAAAAGTATTGAAATGTCTAGATAAACTCAAGGTAAATAAACCGCTGAACCTGATACAATCTCACCTAGAGTTCTAAAGGAAGCTAAGGATTAGCTCTCTAAACCACCGACATTGCCATTTAATAAATCCTTGCAGTCTGGGACTTTGCCTGACCAATGGAAGCTCGGCAACGTAACACCAATATTAAAAAAGGTAGCAAATTTTTACCCAGTAACTATCGTCCAATTAGCTTAACCTCAGTTGTATATAAAATACTAAAAACAGTCATAGGAGACAGACTCGTAAATCATTTAGAGGAAAATAACATACTCAAAGATACTCAATGTGGCTTTTGTAACAAACGCTCCTGCTTATCAAACCTCTTAGACTTCCTCCACGATATCCTCAACCTATAATATGATGAGAGTAAAGCTGCAGATATTATATACCTTGATTTTCAAAAAACCTTTGACAAAGTTCCCCACAAACGTTTACTGCTAAAACTGAAAGCGCATGGAATACAAGACGGTGTGTTGAAATAGATAGAAAATTGGCTCAGTGACAGAGTAGTCATAAAGAGTAGTCATACACAGTAAGGCATCCATATGGATCGATGTAAGTAGCGGGGTACCCCAGGGATCGGTACTAGGGCCAATTCTTTTCCTAGTTTACATCAGCGACATAGATGAGGGTCTCACCTGTACAATCTCGAAGTTTGTTGACAATACAAAAATTGCAACTAGTGTACTCTCAAAAGAACAAGTTGAAGATATGCAACACAATCTAGATAAGTTGTCATGTTGGGCTCAAATTAGGCAAAATAGCTTCAATGAGGATAAAAGTAAAGTACTGCATATCGGAAACCAAAATGAGAAAGCAAACTATTCGATGAATGGCACCCAGTGTAGACAGAGAAACTGATTTGGGAGTAACAATATCGAGTAACCTAAAACCCAGTCAACAATGTACAGAAGTTGTTAAGAAGGCAAACAAAATAATTTGCTTTATAGGCAGGTGATTTGAGCATAAATCGAAAGATGTAATACTAACTCTTTACAATTCCTTAGTCCGCCCTCCTCTGGAATATTGCATTCAATCCTGGTTCCCTTACTACCAAAAAGATATAGAAAAACTAGAAAGAGTTCAATGTAGAGTTACCAAAATGATACCTAGCCTAAAGAACAAACCATACGAGGAGCATCTTAGTTAATTAAATATATTTCCTTTAACCCAACGCAGATTAAGAGGCGACTTAATTCAAGTGTTCAAAATCATCAAAGGCATCGACAATATGAACTGTAGTAAGTACTTCACTATCGACCATTCTAATTACATGCTGGGAAACGGTTGCAAAATTATTGGTAAATCTTTTAACTCACACGAGTCTAAGAATTTATTTTTCAATTGAGCTGTCAACTTGTGGAATGGGCTTCCCTGAGACGTTATAGACTGCAGCACCGTTGATTATTCTAAACTTTGCCTAGACAAACATCTTGCCTCAAACCCGCGACTAACTGCGTTTGTAAATTAATAACTTCATTTTTGCCCCCTCTGATCCATCAAGGATTATTGCATTTACAAATTACTAAGATGTTACACTGTGTTATGTTACTAACCCAAATGTCCCCTACTAACATCTCCTCATCCTTCCATGGACATTAGTTCCAGGGCAGTTCTTCCTTTTCCAATTTTCCCTTACCCACTCTAAACCACTGTTTGGACACTTGATCCACAGTGTTTTGGAGAACAAGCAGCCTAGAGGGGTCGCTAGAACTGTTGTTGCTTGATTTCCTTTATACTCCTTTGTACTCACTCTCACTCTCTCTCTCTCCAGGATGTTTCTATTCTACTTCAAATTGCTTTTTGGATTGGAAAAGATCATATTTTAACATTTTATTTTAAGCATAATGCTTTTAATTTAGTTAATCCATAATATTCTGATATAAAACAACTATTTACCATGTACATGGAAGACATTTTCAAACTAACTTGATTCATAATGCTCCAACATTGATTAGTATATATATATATATATATATATATATATATATATATATATATATATATATATATATATATATATATATATATTACACAAAGATAAAGAGGAATACCACTTCCCATACCATCCCCCCCCCCCCCCCCCGCGTATATGTTCCTACGCCTTCCTACCCTTCATCTTCCCTCAATGTTCTCGGTGTCTCTTTTTCTTCTGCTCTCACTTGGAAAGACCATATTACCAGTCTCGCTAAGGCAGCCTCCCAGAAGCTGGGTGTGCTCAACCGCCTCAAGGGGTTCTTTATCCCTGATGTGGCGGCGTCTATGCCGTGGGACTACCTCCCGGAGCTGCCAACCGTGGGTGGCTGCCGACCCACCACGGCCGGAGACAAGATCAAAGACCAGTGGAGGACAGCCGGCTGCCGGCCGTGGGGAGTAGTTCTCCGGGAGCCAAACCGTCACACCTATCCCCTGCCCCCTCCCTGGGGCACGGGTCCTTGGAGCGGCTTCAGTCGCGCTGGGCAATTTCCACACCTCTCACACCACACACACACATTACACAGTTTTTCCTACACCGAGAAATGACTCTCCGGCTGTCATTTCTCGAGGACTTCTTCTAGCCGGAGACATTGAGAGCAACCCAGGACCCACCTACACATACATATGTCCAACTTGCTCAAAACCCATCACTTCGAGTCGCCACACTAAGGGTTCAGTTTCCTGCAATTCATGTGGGATCTGGACCCATTTCACCTGCACAACACTTGCCTCCAAGAAACACTACACGAACACCTGGACCTGTTCCTCATGCCTCTCCCTCTCCCAGTCAAATCCTTCCCCTAAAACCCGTCCACCTCTCCTCCCCAACCCACCTAACCTTCCCATACCACCCACTCCCCCCCCTAAAGCCGTCCACCTCTCCTCCCCAACCCACCTAATCTTCCCATACCATCCACATCCTCAACTCAACACACCACACACCAACCAAATCCATTCTCACCCTCATCTCCTGCACCCCAATCCCCACCCCCACCACCACCTCATCCATCCCAACCCTACCCACCCTCACCCCCTACCTCACCCTGACCACATCCTCGTGCAGCAGCACCCAACATACATCGTGCACATAACATTAACATTCTCCAATTAAACATAGATGGCATCAACACAAAGAAACACAAACTCTCACACTTCATCAAACAACACAACATACACATTGCCATCTTACAAGAAACAAAACTCCGCACAACACAAAAAACACCTACATTTCATGATTTCACCACCATTAGACAAGACCGGGCCATCGGTGGCAGCGGTGGACTCATCACCCTGGTACACAAAGAAATATCATACATAGTCACCAGTGTACATACCAAATCCCTCCTCCTCCCAAATGACAACACAACAGAAATACAATCAATTAAAATACGCACTGGCAACAACTCCAACATAACCATCATAAACACATACATCCCTCCCCAAACATCCCCTACAGTACCAAATGAATACAGACCACAATTACAACAGATCACAAACACCCCACACATCATCCTGGGTGGTGACTTCAACGCAAAGACGTCGGCCTGGTTTGTCGACAACTCCGACACAGACAGAGGGCTGGTACTTCAACACCAAACAGATAACCTCATCATCCTTAACGACATCCATCAACATACCCATATTCCCCACCAAGCCCTCTATAGCCCATCATCTCCAGACATCACCTTTTGCTCCCCAGAACTCGCTCCCACAACATCCTGGAGGGTGGTTAAAACCTTAGGCTCTGACCACCTTCCGATCATTATCGCCACCAAAACCAGACTCACCCCAGCTAGCCACAGACACACTTACACCAATTATAGAAGAGCTAACTGGGAAGCATTCACTAATGAAACAGAACAACACTTCACAACTCTAAACAGCGTACCCATCACTAACATCAACAATGCTGTACACATACTCAATAAAACTATCCAAAATGCTGACAAGAAACACATTCCAAGAGGTAACATAAAAAGACACAACCCCAACTTCATACCAGAAGTTCAAAACCTCATCAGACAACGCGACATACTGAAACACTCCCCAGCACCCCACACACAAGATATCACACAACAAATCCAAGCACTCAACACCCAGACTAACAACAAAATACAAGAACAACAAAAACTAAATTGGAATAACTTCTTACAAACACTTGATCACAAAACAAACCCCAAAATACTCTACAAAACACTAAACAGTGTCACACTTTCCAACAGCAACACAACACAATCACATGCTGCAATCACAACAACAGACTCTGCTCCTTCATGTAAACAACAAGCAAAATAACTCTCATCAATCACTTCTCACGTGTCAGCCACCTAAAACCCCACAAAGACGACCGACGTGTCATCCGACATAAGAGACAATTCCCCACAGACCCGGACTATACCCGGGGGGGGGGTTGGACACATGTGGAGATGTGATTGGAGGTATGGAGGAGAATGATCTCACTTAATCACATATTGCTTTGTTTTGAGTACCAGTGGGGTGTTTTGAAGCCTAACCTCTTAAGAGTCCTGGCGCCTTGCCCAGTAAAACCTCTTAAAAGTCTTGGTGTCTTTCCCGGGTTAAGTAACTCGCAAGATACTGTAATTTTTGGAGACTTCAATTTACCTGTGACCAAGTGGGGAGATAGTCTTACTTCACACTCTGGACAAGACCTGTATACAAACTTGCAAGAGAGTTTGCTCTATCAATTTGTTAGATCTCCGAACCGTGGAAAAAACGTCCTTGATCTTGTACTTTCAACAAAAGAAGAATTCTCGCTACCAAGAATACACTTGAGACCTCTGGTGGCCGCTTCTGAACTAGCGCCAGAGCTACGACTGTCGACATCAACAATACTTAACACCTTGGACATGCACAGTTTATCATGATTTCTTGTGATCATACGTTCTTTTATTATGCAGTATATGACTACACTAAATCCTTATAAATTCTAGTAGTCATGGGAATGTTCATATGCAGCTTATAATGACTACAAACATAATTATAAGCTGATTAATAATCATAAAAAAAGGCGCGAAAATGCTTGCTGACTTTGTATTGTAAATATACGTTATATATGGGTATGGGTGACTTTAAAAAATAATAAACAACAGTATGCATAGGCTATAATATGTGTCAGCTACAGACATTTCGACAGACCGCTTATAATAAAGAATTATTGAAAGAGAGAGAGGGTGCAGATATCCGCGATGTAAACAATTTCCCATGATGCACCGCGGTAAACATTGCGTTCAGCGCCTCTGTCGTCCACTTTTGGCATTTGTTGGTAGAGAGAATTGATAGAGAATTTGAATGTCGGTGATGAATTCAGTAACAGCGACCATCGTATGATAACTTTCAGTTAAAGTTTACTAGTAACGAACAAATTGCAGCATCGAGAAAGTCCCTAATTTCAAGAAAGCAAACTTTTGTAAACTTAGAGCAATGTTTAAAGAAACAGATTGGAGCTTTCTAGTTAACAAATTATCGACATAAATACAGTACATCATGGTAATTTTTCGCAACCACTTACCTAAAAGCAGTGCAAAACTGCATACCATCGAAAATATGGCGTACAGACCATAATGATAAGTCAAAATGGTGGTATAAAGAGACTTCAGACTGTTTGCATGGTAAAAAGATCGCTCATGATAGATTAAAATCCTCACAAAATGATGAAGAAAGGGTGAAATTCGTAGAACTACGACGCAAAGCCAAAACATTAATTAAACCAAATAAAAAGACACTGGAGTTACATGTTGTGAATCAAAGTAAAACAAACCCGAAAGAATTTTACAGTTACATAAGAAAATTGAAAGTAGTTACTTCAACTATTGGACCGTTAGTCGATGATAATGGAGAATACACCAAAGGTGAAGTACAAATGAGTAATGCCCTCAATACCTTCTTTGCATCAGTTTTTACAACAGAAAACCTTAGTAATATCCCTACAGCATCGCCGGCTCAGCTAGATAATTCTGACGTTCTAAGCAATATCATAATTACTGAGAGATAAGTATTGAAATGTCTAGATAAACTCAAGGTAAATAAACCGCTGAACCTGATACAATCTCACCTAGAGTTCTAAAGGAAGCTAAGGATGAGCTCTCTAAACCACCAACATTGCCATTTAATAAATCCTTGCAGTCTGGGACTTTGCCTGACCAATGGAAGCTCGGCAACGTAACACCAATATTAAAAAAAGGTAGCAAATTTTTACCCAGTAACTATCGTCCAATTAGCTTAACCTCAAATGTATATAAAATACTAAAAACACTCATAAGAGACAGACTCGTAAATCATTTAGAGGAAAACAACATACTCAAAGATACTCAACGTGGCTTTTGTAACAAACGCTCCTGCTTAACAAACCTCTTAGACTTCCTCCACGATATCCTCAACCTATAATATGATGAGAGTAAAGCTGCAGATATTATATACCTTGATTTTCAAAAAGCCTTTGACAAAGTTCCCCACAAACGTTTACTGCTAAAACTGAAAGCGCATGGAATACAAGACGGTGTGTTGAAATAGATAGAAAATTGGTTCAGTGACAGAGTAGTCATAAAAAGTAGTCAAAAACAGTAAGGCATCCAAATGAATCAATGTAAGTAGCGGGGTACCCCAGGGATCGGTACGAGGGCCAATTCTTTTCCTAGTTTACATCAGCGACATAGATGAGGGTCTCACCTGTACAATCTCGAAGTTTGTTGACAATACAAAAATTGCAACTAGTGTACTCTCAAAAGAACAAGTTGAAGATATGCAACACAATCTAGATAAGTTGTCATGTTGGGCTCAAATTAGGCAAAATAGCTTCAATGAGGATAAATGTAAAGTACTGCATATCGGAAACCAAAATGAGAAAGCAAACTATTCGATGAATGGCACCCAGTGTAGACAGAAAAACTGATTTGGGAGTAACAATATCTAGTAACCTAAAACCCAGTCAACAATGTACAGAAGTTGTTAAGAAGGCAAACAAAATAATTTGCTTTATAGGCAGGTGATTTGAGCATAAATCGAAAGATGTAATACTAACTCTTTACAATTCCTTAGTCCGCCCTCCTCTGGAATATTGCATTCAATCCTGGTGCCCTTACTACCAAAAAGATATAGAAAAACTAGAAAGAGTTCAATGTAGAGTTACCAAAATGATACCTAGCCTAAAGAACAAACCATACGAGGAGCGTCTTAGTTATTTAAATATATTTCCTTTAACCCAACGCAGATTAAGAGGCGACTTAATTCAAGTGTTCAAAATCATCAAAGGCATCGACAATATGAACTGTAGTAAGTACTTCACTATCGACCATTCTAATTACATGCTGGGAAACGGTTGCAAAATTATTGGTAAATCTTTTAACTCACACGAGTCTAAGAATTTCTTTTTCAATTGAGCTGTCAACTTGTGGAATGGGCTTCCCTGAAACGTTATAGACTGCAGCACCGTTGATTATTCTAAACTTTGCCTAGACAAACATCTTGCCTCAAACCCGCGACTAACTGCGTTTGTAAATTAATAACTTCATTTTGCCCCCTCTGATCCATCAAGGATTATTGCGTTTACAAATTACTAAGATGTTACACTGTGTTATGTTACTAACCCAACTGTCCCCTACTAACATCTCCTCATCCTTCCATGGACATTAGTTCCAGGGCAGTTCTTCCTTTTCCAATTTTCCCTTACCCACTCTAAACCACTGTTTGGACACTTGAACAAGCAGCCTAGAGGGGTCGCTAGAACTGTTGTTGCTTGATTTCCTTTATACTCCTTTGTGCTCACTCTCACTCACTCTCACTCTCTCTCTCCAGGATGTTTCTATTCTACTTCAAATTGCTTTTTGGATTGGAAAAGATCATATTTTAATATTTTATTTTGAGCATAATGCTTTTAATTTAGTTAATACATAATATTCTGATATAAAACAACTATTTACAATGTACATGGAGGACATTTTCAAACTAACTTGATTCATAATGCTCCAACATTGATTAGTATATATATATATATATATATATATATATATATATATATATATATATATATATATATATATATATATTACACAAAGATAAAGAGGAATACCACTTCCCATACCATCCCCCGCGTATATGTTCCTACGCCTTCCTACACTTCATCTTCCCTCAATGTTCTCGGTGTCTCTTTTTCTTCTGCTCTCACTTGGAAAGACCATACTACCAGTCTCGCTAAGGCAGCCTCCCAGAAGTTGGGTGTGCTCAACCGCCTCAAGGGGTTCTTTATCCTTGATGTGGCGGCGTCTATGCCATGGGACTACCTCCCGGAGCTGCCAACCGTAGGTGGCTGCCGATCCTCCACGGCCGGAGACAAGATCAAAGACCAGTGGAGGACAGCCGGCTGCCGGCCGTGAGGAGCAGTTCTCCGGGAGCCAAACCGTCACACCTATCCCCTGCCCCCTCCCTGGGGGCACGGGTCCTTGGAGCGGCTTCGGTCGCGCCGGGTATTTTCCATACCTCTCACACCACACACACACATTACACAGTTTTTCCTACACCGAGAAATGACTCTCCGGCTGTCATTTCTCGAAGACTTCTTCTAGCCGGAGACATTGAGAGCAACCCAGGACCCACCTACACATACATATGTCCAACTTGCTCAAAGCCCATAACTTCTAGTCGCCACACTAAGGGTTCAGTTTCCTGCAATTCATGCGGACACTGGACCCATTTCACCTGCACAACACTTGCCTCCAAGAAACACTACACGAACACCTGGACCTGTTCCTCATGCCCCTCCCTCTCCCAGTCAAATCCTTCCCCTAAAACCCGTCCACCTCTCCTCCCCAACCCTCCTAACCTTCCCATACCATCCACTCCCCCCCCCCCCCCCTAAAGCCGTCCACCTCTCCTCCCCAACCCACCTAATCTTCCCATACCATCCACATCCTCAACTCAACACACCACACCCCAACCAAATCCATTCTCACCCTCATCTCCTGCACCCCAATCCCCCCCCCCACCACCCCCCTACCTATCTCAACCCTACCCACCCTCACCCCCTACCTCACCCCCACCCCATCCTCGTGCAGCAGCACCCAACATACATCGTGCACATAACATTAACATTCTCCAATTAAACATAGATGGCATCAACACAAAGAAACACAACTCTCACACTTCATCAAACAACACAACATACACATTGCCATCTTACAAGAAACAAAACTCCGCACAACACAAAAAACACCTACATTTCATGATTTCACCACCATTAGACAAGACCGGGCCATCGGTGGCGGCGGTGGACTCATCACCCTGGTACACAAAGAAATATCATACATAGTCACCAGTGTACATACCAAATCCCTCCTCCTCCCAAATGACAACACAACAGAAATACAATGAATTAAAATACGCACTGGCAACAACTCCAACATAACCATCATAAACACATACATCCCTCCCCAAACATCCCCTACAGTACCAAATGAATACAGACCACAATTACAACTGATCACAAACACCCCACACATCATCCTGGGTGGTGACTTCAACGCAAAGACGTCGGCCTGGTTTGTCGACAACCCCGACACAGACAGAGGGCTGGTACTTCAACACCAAACAGATAACCTCATCATCCTTAACGACATCCATCAACATACCCATATTCCCCACCAAGCCCTCTATAGCCCATCATCTCCAGACATCACCTTTTGCTCCCCAGAACTCGCTCCCACAACATCCTGGAGGGTGATTAGAACCTTAGGCTCTGACCACCTTCCGATCATTATCACCATCAAAACCAGACTCACCCCAGCTAGCCACAGACACACTTACACCAATTATAGAAGAGCTAACTGGGAAGCATTCACAAATGAAACAGAACAACACTTCACAACTCTAAACAGCGTACCCATCACTAACATCAACAATGCTGTACACATACTCAATAAAACTATCCAAAACGTTGACAAGAAACACATTCCAAGAGGTAACATAAAAAAACACAACCCCAACTTCACACCAGAAATTCAAAACCTCATCAGACAACGCGACATACTGAAACACTCCCCAGCACCCCACACACAAGATATCACACAACAAATCCAAGCACTCAACACCCAGACTAACAACAAAATACAAGAATAACAAAAACTAAATTGGAATAACTTCTTACAAACACTTGATCACAAAACAAACCCCAAAAAACTCTACAAAACACTAAACAGCGTCACACTTTCCAACAGCAACACAACACAATCACATGCTGCAATCACAACAACAGACTCTGCTCCTTCATGTAAACAACAAGCAAAATAACTCTCATCAATCAGTTCTCACGTGTCAGCCACCTAAAACCCCACAAAGACGACCGACGTGTCATCCGACGTAAGAGACAATTCCCCACAGACGCGGACTATACACCCTTCACCAATCACCAGACAAAGCACATCATCAACAATCTCAAGCACTCACCCGCCTGTGGCCTAGACAACATAAGCAACATACACCTCAGACACCTGGGACCACAAGGCATACAAGCACTCACTAACATATCAAACTACAGTTACTCACACAACACAATACCAGACATCTGGAAGCATGGTATTATCATCACATTCCCCAAACCCAACAAAGACCCCACGCTACCCTCCGCACACCGCCCCATCACACTCCTTTGCACCCCCTCCTAAGTCATGGAACGCATTGTACTACAACTAATTACACCTGACCTACCCCTAGCTCCAACACAACATGGCTTCAGGCTACTGCACTCCACAAACACTCTTCTCACAGACCTTACACAAAGAGCTTTTGATGGCATCAACTCAGCTAGACCACCACACAGATCACTACTAGCCACAACCTAACAAACAAAATCTACAACACAAACATGCACAACAACACAAAAAGGTGGCTGGCCAACTTCCTAGCAGGCAGATGTGCACACTTATCTTTTGCCACTCAGTCATCTAGCATCAGAAACTTTCCAAACGGAGTCCCACAAGGATTCATCCTATCGCCCGCACTCTTCAATCTGTACATGCACGACATAATATACCCAATACACCCCAAATAAACTTAGCCTCCTATGCAGATGACATAACACTCACATGCATACACCATGACCCAAATACAGCAACAGATCTCCTTCAACCATATCTCAACATACTACATGGCTGGTGCACTACAAACAGACTTAATCTAACCCCAGCCAAATCCACCGCAACCCTGCTCACAAGCTGGACAGGAGAACACGAATACATCCCTCGACTCACCATAAACAACACACCCCTAACACATACACACTCACCCAAAATCTTAGGAGTAACATATGATACTCATATGACATTCAAACAGCACATCACAAACACAAAAAAGAAACTGACACCCAGACTTAACGCCCTCAGGTCACTTGCTCACACAAAATTTGGACACAACAAAGAAACCACCACAACAGTTTATAAAAAATACATAAGATCAGTGATGGAATACGCAAGCCCAGCCTGGGCTTCTAACCTAGCTGAAACACATCACAAGACCTTACAGACAAAACAAAGCCTAAAAATAATTACAGGCTGCACAGCTACTACACCCACAGATCACCTACATCAAGAAACCAAAATCCTCAAAGTCAAAGATCATCTGGACATGAGAGGCACCCAATTTCTGGCAGCAGCCTCTACGAAACAAAACCACCCACTACACTACATGGCAACACACCCACAGACACCAAGATATATCAAAACAACACCCAGCACACAGTATCACACACAAATACTGTCCTCTCTCCCTCCCTGCCCACCCCAAACCAACTTCCAGAAGCACATCCATACTCATATCTCTCGCCGATCCATCCACTCACTCATAGACAACACACAGCTGCAAGCACGACCTCCCAAAATCCATCCTTCCGAATCCTCCCTTCCTCGCGAGGACAGAGTCCACCTGGCCAGGCTGAGATACGGACACCATCCAGCTCTTCTGAGTTATCAGAAGAGACTGGATGACTCTGTCGTCGACACCTGCCCAGGATGTAACACAGCACCCCATACCATCAAACACATCATAGAAGATTGCATTTCACACAACCACTTACGCCAACAACACAATCTACACTCAATGAGAGCTCTGTAGGAAAGCCCGATCGCGGCCATGGCCTTCCTCAGGGACTCGGGGCTGTTCGGTCAGGCAGCTTAGGGAAAAACAACAACAACAACAACCCCTGCACAGCTACTTGCTCTGTACAGGGGCACAGTGCGTCCTTGTATGGAGTATTGTTCAAATGTGGGGGGAGGATCCTCTCACACCGCACTCCTAGATAAAATAGAAAGGAAAGCTTTTCGTATCATTAACTCCCGTCCACTCACCAATTCTCCGCAATCTCTCTCCCTTCGCCGCAATGTTGCATCTCTCTCCCTAATTCTATCGCTACTACAATAATCAGTGTTCCTCGGAGCTTTCCCAGTGTATACCACCTCCTCTACATAGGGTATGTAGTACCCGATTTGCAACACAATCCCACCCCTACTCTGTGCAACTCTCCAGCCCAAGAGTGAAACGCTATTCTCAGACTTTCTTTTATTCAACTGCTGAGCTCTGGAACTCTCTCCCAGAATCAGTCTTTCCCTCTTCCTATGACTTAAATTGCTTCAAACTCTGTGTGTCCAGGCATTTTAGCTCGAACCTCCCTTGATTTAGGCCCTGTCACTCTTTGAAATCTGGGGGAGGCACTCGCTAAGGTAGTTATGCCTTTTGTCTCCCTCATTCACATTGAAAAAAAAAAAAAACAAACAAAAAAATCCAAGCTTAATGTCATCTCTATACTTGAAGATCACACTCTGTAGGCTTACATCGATGCCCTTGACATGCAAAGGGCCAACGACAGATCCCTATGAAACCCCAGATGTGACAGAAGTCCATTCCAGTGAAACGCCATTAATCACACTTTGCTGTCTATCTATTACCTAACATCCTATCTAATTAGATACCTCCTCACTGATGCCTAGCACACTCACGTTTGACTTTAGCCTACGATGAGGGACTTAGTCAAAAACCTTTTGAATCTAAGTAAACGATATCTATGTTTTTACTTTTGTCATACTCACTTAACATTTCATGCAGAAATTGCAGCATGTGTCATGTAATTCCATGTTAGGAGGCCATACCTAACTTGTGAATTCCCATAAGGTCAATTAAACTGTCTACTAGTAACCCTTCAAACGGCCTAACTATGATAACAGTCAGGCTAATAGAGCTATGATTCTCGGGATACTTATGATCTTCTCTCTTAATGATTGGAGTCACATTGGCCAGCTCCCAATTGTCCAGGATCTCTCCATTTTCTGACATTGTATTTATATGTTTTATTTCCACCAAGAAATTTCCTATTTCATTTCATATGACTCAAACATTAATATCATCTTGACCAGAAGGCCTGATCCTATTAAATGTATCTATTCAATTTGCCACTTCCTCTCAAGAACTCATGACTAAGCATGAACTTGGCATGTCACAGGCTTCTTCGATTACAAATACTGATGCCAAATATTTGATTAACGATTAAGCTACTGTATTTCAGTGTCAGAGATTTGTGGCTCTTGGAACCCTACTTTTTATGAGTGGTGTCCCACTGTTCACATAACTGAATAACTCTTTGGAACTCTTTGCAGAGGGCTGTTTTCTTGAGTTTTAGTCCCACTTTGCTTCCTTTATAAGATACTTCACTCTCTTGCATACATGTTGTAAGAAGTCTGGATGTTTTCCCCTGGCTTGTTTGGTCTTTCTCTATGCGCCTTTCTCTTTTTAATTGTTGAGGCTATGATATGTCTTGTGAACTATTTTGGCTAAAGTGAGTACGATTTGGTAATTTAGAGGAAACAAATACAGCTTGTTTCATAAACGTTTCTTAGAATGAGCATATAATGGCATTAATATCCTCACCCTCAAGTCAAATCTGGGGTAAGCTCTCCCAAAGGCCTTTAAACTTTCCTTGAAGGAAAAATACTTTCCTATTTTAAAGACTGGTGGTTCTTCTGCAAGAAGTATAAAGATAGAATCTAACCGAATTGTGGTCACTACCTCCTAGTATTTTCACAACTGACAAGCTGGTTACACTTTTTTCTTCAGTGGTGAACACCAGACTTACCATGCTGTTGTTTCTAGTTGGCTCGTTCACCTGTACGTATTTATGTATATACTCAGTCAAATACCCCATTTCTGGGGGTGGCCGACACGAGACAGAGCCCAACCAGAAACTACATGTAATGCTCCTTTTCTCTGGGTCCAGGACCACTTTTGGGTTCACTCGCCCATTTCTCTGTCTCGTCGAGTAGGATCATTATACCAGGGGAGGAGGGTTCCTAGCCCCCTGCTCGTTCAACTACTGATATAAAAAAGTTATCATTAGAAATGTCGTCAAGACACCTATCTTCAGCATCGACAGTTCTCTCTTTACAGCTTACCAGGCAATTATAATCGTCTAAAACCTCCTGTCCTGTCTTCGATGATATTGCTTAGTCTTTTGTAGCCTACAGATATTCATTTTTTATCAATATTTGTATGTGGAGTCCTGTACACCAGAACAATCCTAGAAATATACTTAAATTGAAAATCACACTTGGAGTGACCTTATCTTGCAATCAATTGGACTTACAGTAGGTAGTTAAGGATGTACATAATTCCTCTTTTCCACATGCCCCGGTTTAATGGAATCATAATCTTGAACATTATTGCAAATTCCGGAATCTGTGATGAAAGCTACATCATGCATTCTGTCTTCAACAATGCCCAAAGTTCGGAAATAATATTACTATTTGACCTGGTAATAAATATTATAATACTGACTGAAGGGGGTCCAGTTATTATAATACTGACTGAAGGGGGTCCAGTTATTATAATACTGACTGAAGGGGGTCCAGTTATTACTATTTGACCTGGTAATAAATATTATAATACTGACTGAAGGGGGTCCAGTTATTATAATACTGACTGAAGGGGGTCCAGTTATTATAATACTGACTGAAGGGGGTCCAGTTATTACTATTTGACCTGGTAATAAATATTATAATACTGACTGAAGGGGGTCCAGTTATTATAATACTGACTGAAGGGGGTCCAGTTATTATAATACTGACTGAAGGGGGTCCAGTTATTACTATTTGACCTGGTAATAAATATTATAATACTGACTGAAGGGGGTCCAGTTATTATAATACTGACTGAAGGGGGTCCAGTTATTATAATACTGACTGAAGGGGGTCCAGTTATTTTCCGGAGTACCCTAGTTCACTACGTTTCTTCAAGGGCTTGGGATTTCTGAGGGTAGTAAACTTTCCATCGCACTATATCTTTGTTCACTATACTGTATAGAGGTGGAGTTGTTCATGTGGTAAATTTTCACTTAAGCTAGAAAAACTACTATCGAAAGAGAGAGAGGGGAGGGGGGGAGGATTTCAGAATGAATAGATGTTTTGTTGTATTTGCCAACTCCAAGATTATTAAAAATTGTATTTGCTTTGCAGACATTAAATGAACTGATAATTATCTCTAGTTATTTGTCTGACAAAATAGTATACGATTGATTGATGCCCAGTTCTGAGAAGATGTCTCGTATTTAAGAGGCCATACTTTAATATATAAATTATAACTCAGTTTTTCATAAGAACTAAATGGATGATATCAAACATTTATATATATATATATATATATATATATATATATATATATATATATATATATATATATATATATATATATATATATATATATATATATATATATATAGATATATATATATATATATTTATATATATATATATATATATATATATATATATATATATATATATATATATATATATATATATATATATATATATATATATATATATATATATATATATATATACAGTGTATAGATAAAGTAAATGGCGAGAGATAATGCGAGTATGATGTGGGAGGGATCACACGTATACATGTGGCTGCAGGGGTTGCTGTTTAGCATTCATAAATAGAATTATCTCAATCTCATAATTACCTCTCCCAAATTAGTTTTATGCACACAGCTCACTCAAAGACAACTGCATGGGTTGAAATAACTAAACTAAAGGTTTCTAAACACCTCTGATGGTCACAAAAGCGTTTAAGTAGCCCAGAAAGGGAGCAAAATAGATTCCCAAGGATGTTTATTATAACTTGCATCGTGTAGGGGATCAACTCTATAATTATTATTACAGAGTCAGGCCACATCGCCATTGACCCACAAACAGCCCAGGAAATACTACTAATAATCCAAGGAAATACTAATAATAATCCATAAAGGAAATGGTATCCACCTTGGCCAAGCAAAAATGTTGCAAGTCTTTCAACATATGTATTGGACTACCAGCCCTACCAGCCTCGCCAAGAAAGTTGCAGAAGCTTGCAGACCTTGTGGATTAGGAAAAGACCAAACCAGAACTCCAGGTCCAGCTGGGAAATTAGTCTCCTTCAAACCTTGGCAGACACTATCCCTCGATGTCATGGGCCCCTTCCCCATGAAACAAGGCAAGAGATTCGTCGTCACCTTCGTCGACGTCTACTCCCGGTTCTTGGTGGGCTGCTCCGTTAAGGAACACAGCGCCCTGACCGTGGCAGAGGTCTTGGCCACCGAAGTCTTCGCCAACTTCGGACTATCTGCTGTGCTCCTGTCTGACAACGCCCCTGAGTTCTCTGGCCAAGTATGGGAGAAAAAAATCAAAATTATGTGGCATCCAGGTGTCTCACTCGTCCCCCTACTGGCCTCAAGGATATGCCATTGTGAAAGGAGCCACAAAACAATTAACAATCAGCTAAGGAATCGGCTCATCGCCTTACAAATCAAGACTGGCCAGCCCAGGTAAAAATTATCCAGTGGGGTATGGACTCGCACCCTAGGGAAGACGGCATCACGCCCCACGAGAGACTATATGGCGTTGCACCCCTGTTGCTACCCTTCCATAGTCTGGCTTGACCCTCCACTGCAATCATATCCACCGACCCTCTCCAACACTTAAAAAACATGCTTCATACTGCCCAAGTCTGCCAGGACACAGCCCGGGACATTACGCCCCCGCAAAGCCCCTACGCAGTTCACTATTTGGTAATGGTGGCCAAACTACCAGTATCCAACAAACTTGTCTCGGACCTACCAAAATCGCTTCGTGAGGATTTATCGTCCTCTGATTATGGATAGGGACACCTCCATCATCCACCACGCCCCAGCCCAAACCGCCTCGCCACCAACCGCCTCGTGAGTTGCCCTATTCTCCTCCTTATTCACCCTCAGTACCTACCCCTTCCCCCTCTCCTCACCCACCTACCCCCCCTTATTCCCCCGTTTTTCCCACCCTACCACTATCGCTACCCATCCTCTTCATAATTCTATCCCTCATCCTTCACCCAGACCCCTTCCCCCTTCTCCAGCGCCTACTTGCCCGCGTTATTCCCTTCGCCCTCATCTTCTTCCCAACCCCCACGCCGTGCTATAGCTCGACGCCCTTCCGTCACTCCCCCTCCTTACCCTAAGCGCTGTCCCCCCACTACGAAACATAGACCACCTTCTTCCTTCATCTCACCCCCTTCGTCAGCCACTTATTCATCCCCTTCACCTCCCCACTCATCCCCTAACCCATATTCCTCTCACAGGCAAATCCGTTTCCCCCTTTCCTTCTTCCTCTTCTCCAAATCCCAATACCCCCTCTCACCCACCCCCTAACCTTCCCCGTCGCCTAGCCCCACCACTTCAACCCTATCCCTCCAGCATTCCCCCATCAGTTCTAAGTCATCTATTTCTATTCCTATCACCCTCCAACATCACCTCTCCCTTTCTCCACCACCCCGCACTCCTAATCCTAGACCTTCCCTCAGTACCCCCCCTCCCCCCTTCCTGCACCACCCCCTTGCTCGTCGCCCTCACCTCTCTCTGACTCTCCTTCCTTTCACCCCTCTTCCGTTCGCATTAGATCAGGCCGTCTCTCTCAACCCCTTTCTCGTTTCTCTTCCATTTTTTCTCCTACTCCTAGCTCCTCTTCCTCCCCTTAACTTGCACATACTTTGCAACCACAGAATGCATTATTAAGGGTGCCAGCATTAAGAATAGCGTGTTCAAGAAACACATATATACCAATTCAGACCACCACAACTCAACCTTTTCCCACCTCAGTGAGGTCACCAAGTACTTTTGCATCCCCACGCATGCATAAAACAGGACATCTCGAAGGTCACACCATCACTTTCTCCTCACCCACCACCGGACCAACATCTCCTCGAGCCGCCTCTCCAAATTTACTCACCATGCCGTCCTCTGTTAAAGCTCCTGCGACCGACTCCAGCACCTTCAATGCCATAGAAATCACCTTCATCAAGAAAATCAGGTGGGGTGAAGATCATGGCTCTTCCTAGACCCTCCGATTTCTAGACGAGCTGGAGACAACCTTGTCTTACACCAACGACGACTCTTACCTGACGATGTTTGCCAACACCTCAAAGCTCGCAGACGCTCGCTCAAGAAAATGGTGGGAATACCTCGACCAGCACAAAACTTTCTCTCGACAGGACGACACCTGGTGTTTCTTAATACAGCCACGAGGCCATGGCTATTATCCCGGGGAGGGAAATGAAATAACAAAGAAAGAGGGTGGAAACACAACACCACCAAGAGCCAACATTACCACCTTTGCCGCAACACCCCCGAGGAAAGAAGTCACAAGCGCCATACCACCAGAGTACACCTGAGTCGCCTCCATCACACCCGCACTTCCCCCAACACCAGGAATGGACATCATAGTCACCATCAGAAATCCTGGCAGCGACAGAAACAAGAAGGACCAGAAAGAAGGCAAAGCAAGCAAGACTTTGCATAATTCCTACACCACCACGCACCCTTCTTGCTCCAAGCCGCACCACGGCTGTGACAGGGAAACCAGAAGGGCTACCCCAGCTGCCCCAGGCCCTCCTTCCAGCACATCCGCCCTTCTTGCACCGATAAGGAGCACCGGGAGAAACACCGCCATCATTAAGACTATGCCAGACAAACAGGGATCAGTACACTTGGAAAGCTCTTAACACCTTACGAGCGGCCTATGCGGTTTATTTATATGTACCGCACAGCGGGGTGTTTTTAGCCAAAATAGGGCTGTTTACGTGATCATTTTCATGCCTAAATAAGACCCAGAACGTAAAACAAGTACCTATCCCTGAAAGGGCATAAACAGAGCTTTCGAATGACACCATAACGATCCTTGTATGATGGATAGTTTTCTTGCAATAACCGTGCAACGCGAGTGCAAAAAGCAGGTAATTCGGTACTTTCGGTACATAATTGAGTATGTAGCGAGTGAGAGAGGGAGGAGGGAGCTGAGATTTGTGTCAGTAGGTTCGCCGCGGTGGTCTGGAGCAGTCATACGCTCGCTAGTCTCCTGCCACCACTTGTCTCTCTCTCTCAGCCACATTACGTGCTGAAATTGCCACTCGACCTATGTCGAGCGCCGCCACATAGTCCAGCTTTATTTAACTCGACTTATGTTGCTCGCCGCTAATTAAGGGTTAAAATGCACTTCACTGGAAGGTTTTTAACACTCCACGAGCGGCTAGGTCGGTAACTTCTACTACCTGCCAAGCGGGTGGTTTTACCCTAAACGAGTTTATTTCTGTGCTCTTTTCATGCATAAAGAAGAGCCAGAATGTAATACAATTATGTATCCGTGAAAGGGCGTTAATTGAGCTTTCCAATGACACCTGAACCATCCTTCTACGATCACGGGTTGTCTTGCAACGATCGTGCAACACGAAGGAAAAATCCCTAAAATACGGCAATTTCCTGACATATTTCCCTGTCTAGGGAGGCAGTGAGTGTGGAGGTGGGCCCAGTGCTGGCGCGGGAGCCGTGCCGAACGGTCAGAGTCAACCTACGCTCCTCCCACCGCTCGGACTCTCTCTCAGAGCCAATTATGTGCTCAAAATTGCTACCGACTTAAGGCGGTCCCCGCCACATTGTCCTTTATTCTCTAGGCCCCGCCAATAAGTGGTTAAGACCTGGAAGATTTGGGCTCATATTCGGTAAACAACTAAAGTTCTGGCATCAAGTTGTTTATCGAAGATCTTTAGATCTTGGCTCTACAAAAGAATTGTTATTGAATCACCATGGTGGCCACTCAATATTAATTCTTCACCCCGATCACCAGGAATTTCTGTCGCTTGAGAAAGCTGTACTGACGTGCGCTCTAGTGGTAGTAAACTAAACCTCAGTAAGGCTTGTTAGAAGTTCACGCACTGGCAGTTGGCTTCTTTCTAAGTCAGGGATCGCGTGAAACCGTAGCAATGGCATAACAGCACTTTGCATAGAGTCCTTACGGTACGCTGTCCTAGGCACTGGCAATAAGACACGTATTCGTAAAAGACTAAAAGGCCCAAATACAAACCCATCCAAAGTCCCTGGAAGACTCTTATAAAGGTCAGGGCATTTAAGTGAGGTTGGAGAGCAGAGGGCATCCTAACCCTCTTACATTAGTCCGATAATACGATATGTATAGCACTGGCAGAACAGACTCGTATTCATTTATGACCCCAAACCCAAGAGTACTGTAAAGGTTCTTGATTAACGACTTTTATAAAGGTCAGGATAGTTGAGAGAGACAGTATAACACTGGTATAACTTCTCAAGTTAATCCGATGATATGTTACGTATAACACTGGTAGAACGTAACATATTCATTTAAGACCCCAAACCCAAAGAATTATACAACATCTTCCATCCTGCTGTCATCACCACAAGACAGGACCACCACCACGGCCCAAGAACCTTGTCGGAAGTGCCACGGAAGTGCAACATCACCGGAAGTGCCTAGCATCATCACCGGAAGTGCATAGTGTCATCCCCCTGGAACTTATTGTGGATCCCCAATCATGCTTGGAAAATTGTGTATTATACTTATCCATGTCTGAATGTAACTATATAAATATTATAGTTACGTTGAATAAGATACTCTATGCTTGTACTTTGTATTATATTTATCCTCTATTATCTTTGTGCATATGTTCATGTGGTTTCAACTTCTCTAGTCGATTAAGAACCTACATAAATAGTCCAGTTACCCCAGCAAAAACCTGGCATAACATTGGCGGCAGATGGTGGTTCCTGATTCGGAAAGAAGAAACGGTTCGGCACAAAAACCAAAGGAGATAGAGCGTTATATGATATAAGCCATCATGGCTACTTGTTCACACATTCCAATACCTAAGTATGAGGCAGACACGTATGATATCCGTACATACCTGGATATGGTTAATCCAGTGCTTAGCCTGGCATATCAAACTGATTGTGAAAAGATTGTAGTTCTATTAACACACTTGGGAAAGGCCGTGTCCCTGGTAGCCGGACAAGTGACCCCTGAACTTACATGGGATCAATTCCGGAACATCGTAATCAATGCGGTGCAACCTTCATTGGGCTCTGTCGTCGCCCTAAGCAAAATCGACGATATAAGATAAGAGGGAGACCTAGACATCACGCTCGGACTTCTAACCCAACAAGTGAAGTCTGCATATCCTCTCCAGACTTCCGAACAACAAGTGTCTAGTGTGCTGTTGAGAGTGCTCCCTGCCTTTATTTAGGAGCATTTCACCATCCATGATCCCATTGATTACGACAGGGATCTTATTACTATTCGTAAGTTGTTAGTCACTCGGCCTAAGACCTCCACAGTGGGAGCCATTAAGAGGTTTCCTACTCATCCAGAAGGAGGCAGAAAACCCGGACACTTCAACAACTACGGATCAAGGCCACTATATGTGCAACATGGCCTCTCTCAATCCTACTCACAGGGCCGCCCACATTTGGGTAACCGGATCTCATCGTGGTTCACTAGAACAGGCCCTTCTTGAGAATCTATGTGGGCTTCTGAACTTCTGAACTGAGTTTCCCCAGTTGCAGTTTCTTCACTAGTCCGAGTCTGGGCCGAAGAGCTCCAAGAGCCGCTGGATGTTGGGGGTCCTCCACACTGGTCCAGGGTTTTTCAGGGATCTGGTGTCCTTTCGTGGCCGCCGTCTCGTAAACACTCGAGCTGTGGGGAGAATGAGCTGTCAAACTGACACACTCAAGTCGCTCTTGGGAATGAGAGGCGAGAGGGTGACTGTTCAGCGAGCCTGGTGTGTTTGCTCTCACGGCCTGTGTGTTACCTCGGAACTCTGCGTTTAGGAATGGCAGCTAAGTCACCAGGATAACAGCACTAAGTGTCTCTGGTTCGAATGTAGGGGCCTCGCTTTCCAAAGAAAAAACCGAGTTAAGATCAAGATAGCCGGTACTAAAACAAGCGTATCGAGTTCCCCGGCTGGTCACTAAGTTCACGTCTAACACCGTGTCCTCTTGGTAAGTACTGGAACTTACGCTGTCTGGACCTGGGTTATAACTAGTGCCGCAAGTACTGGAACTTGCTGGACCTAGTCCCCAGTTGGTATTATGACTAACCTTCGCCACTTTAGGATTCTTGACCTCTCTATCACAAGGATGTCTAGGGTCTGTTGTGAAGCAACCCCAAAAAGGTTTTATTTAAGCCAGCAGGCTGAATGCTTGTCAATGATCTGGCAGGCTGAAGTAGTGTCTCGTTTGATAGCGTTGTCTTGGTTAAAACACCTCCGGTCAGGAAGGGCACATCGGTGGGCCGGGGTAGACCTTCCATCAACTGGGATGTCATGGCAGTTGTGTCTCCAGGCGGCATCAAGGGTATGCCGGAAGTAGTCGATCTTGAGGAGGTGTAGTTCGGGCCTGTGGAGTCTTTGGTAATGGCTGTTTCTGGTAATTGTTGAGGCCCATTAGGTCGTGCATGTTTTGAAATTAGTTTTGGGGGGTTCTGGGAAGTGGACAGGATATTTAGAAGGTTAGAACTGGTGCATGTATCCACGTGTTCCTCTTTTGTATTTCTGCCTTGGAGGTGATGGGAAATAAGTCTTGGAGAGGCTTGGGATGATATTCCTCGGGTGCACGCCGTGGGTGGTGGTATTTGTGTGCATTGTGGAGGTGTACGGGGTTCTTGGTGACCGAGTTGGTGACGTAATTTGCAGGCACACGTGGACGCGATTGGGCGGATGAATTTGTTTTCCCTCCGAGTCAGTCTTCTATGGCGGAGGGTGGCTTCTCGGAGCATGACACTGGATATGGGGGGCTCTGGTGTTTTATGGTGGCGATGCGAGCCTGGGTCATTGCGTCCATGTATTTATGCAACTTTGGAGGTAGTACTGGTTTCTGAGGCCGCATATCATTAACTTTGATGTATTTCGCACAATATTAGTGGAAGTTAAAGCCATTCAGGTAAGCATAATTAATCCTTTCCCTGCAGCCGACGTATATTTATGTCCTATGTAAAAAAAAGGCCTACACTGCAGCCAACATATATATGTATATATACTGTATATATATACAGGGTGTCCTGCAAGATTTGTCAAATACTTCCAGAGATGAAAGATTAAGTAATTCTACGTAAAAACTGTTATATACACATAGGCTTTTTGAGGTATTATTTTGTAGTTATGGACCCTTCAAGTCGGCATTTTGGTGTTTTTTGTAATTTCTAACCCTGTTTTTCTTCAATAAGATGAGGATAGGAAAAAAATATATAAAGTGTATTATGAAGCATATGATATCAATACTTCAAACTGACACCAAAAACTTCCCTACATCGTACTTCATATTCCCTTGACATGGAGTTGAATATTACAAGAAACCAACAAAACTTAATTTTAAGCTCCTCATCATGGAAAGAAGAAAATCACTACAGAGGATTTTTTGGTGTTTTCATTAAGTATTGATACCATGCACCATCATACAGCATTTAACGTTATCGCTATTCATTTTCATTACTCGGAAAATGGGTTTAAACTGACAGAAAACACCAAAAAATCCTCTGTAGCTCCTTTATTCTTTCCGCGATGATGAGCTTAAAATTAAGTTTTGTTGGTTTCTTGTAATATTCAGTTTGAAGTATTGATATCATGCTTCATAATACACTTTATAGTTTTTTTTCCTATCCTTATCTTATTGAAGAAACAGAGTTAGAAATTACAAAAAACACAAAAATGCCAACTTTAAGGGTCAATAACTACAAAACAATGCCCCAAAAAGCCTATGTGTATATAACGGTTTTTACTTAGAATTACTTAATCTTTCATCTCTGGAAGTATTTGACAAAACTCGCGGGACACCCTGTATATAATTATATATACCGGTATATATATATATATATATGTTAGTATAGCCAGGTAATAGATTCTCTTTTAAACAGACGAGGTTAAAAGCAATAGCAGTTTCAGCATTCAGGATTTTATTGTTATAGCTTTCAATAGTTCTAACAATTTTCCTCTGGGGTTCAGAGATGAGGTACAACAGGTTAGCAAAATTCATGGTGGATCCAACGTTTCACAAGTAAACATCTTGCATCTTCAGGGAATGGAGAGGTAATGATTAGAATAGGGACAAAGCATCATATTTATACAAAATTCGAGGATCAAGAATAGGGAGGTGGGCGGAGCTACTGGGTGTGTGGTGGCTGTTCATTGGTGGAAGGCAGTCTATTCGCGAGATGGGCACTAAATCTTATCGGTGGTTGGTTGTTGGCTGTGGGTGGCTGTGATTGGTTGGTGTTGTCAGTTGTGTGCTGAGCGCGGAAGCGTAAGGGAGGGGGGCACAGGGCGAGAGGAAGAGGGGCAGTATGCCTGTAGCGCTTGCCTGAAGGAAGAATTTGAAGGTCTTGTGTTTGGTTGTTGATGCTGGGGTTGAGTGTTTGGATGTATAGAGCTTCTAAAATAGCTAGTCTTCTGGGGTCTGATTCTTTGTCGAGTATGGTGGTTTGTTTGTCTAGGTCGGCGCGAGTTAGGGCAAGATGGTGGGGGGCTTGATAGTGATCTTTTATAGCGCCAGATTGAAGGTGGAGGGTTAGTCGACGGGAAAGGCGAGTCTGTGTCATTCCAACATAGGATAGGGGTCCACAGTCCCCAGAGGTGCAAATATGCTGGTATATCGTCTTTCGGTTGGTAGGTGGAAATGGGGCGGTTACGGAGGACAAGGTTGGAGGTCTTAGGAGATTTGTAGTAAATAATGAGTTTTATTTTATTGTCAGGGTTGGTGGGGAGGACGTTTTTGTGAATTATTTCTTTCATAATGGATTCGTCTGTTGTGTGGTCGGAAGGCATGTAGTTTCTGTAGAAAAATGTAATGTCATTGGCCGGGTTGGTGCTAGGGGGGTCTTGTTTGTACCATTTTTCTAGATGGTGGTTGATGGCATTGGTGACGTCAGTGTTGGAATACCCATTGTTGACTAGGACTTGGGTGAGCCTTTCCAGTTCATTGTGTGTGTCATTCCAGGTGGTGCAATGGGTGAGGGCTCTCCTGACATAGGCGGCGATGGTGGACTGATGGTATCGTTTAGGGCATTCACTTTCCCCATTAAGACATTGGCCATTGTTAGTAGGTTTGGAGTACACTGTAGTTTTGAAGCCGTGGTCGTGGAGGGGGACAAGGAGGTCGAGGAAGGGTAGATGTCCATCGGTGGTTTCTTCGTATGTGAAGTTGAGTCCGGAGGCGGCCATGAAGCGCTGCTGGAGGTCCCTGAGTTCGCCCAGGGATATATATATATATATATATATATATATACTGTATATATATATATATATATACGCATTGGTATTATCGGCTGTGCTGGTTGCACCAACCCACCCTGCTTGTTCGAGGTTCTAAGCTTGCCACCCATACTCAGATCAGTGTGCCCTGTGTATTGGTTGAGGAAGGATGTGTGTACAATGAAGAGGTGTTTTAGAAGCTGAAAATCAACAAAAACAAAGTCACTTTTCCATGTAATTGTGACATCTATATACCAGGTACAAATATGAGGGTAATTTCATATTCATTTCAACATCCTATCCTGTCATGATAAAATAACAGTAAATATCATCAAGTTATCGCAAGTGAAAGTGAAGGATAAAATTGTATATTTTCGCTCGCAAGTGAAAGTGCAGGGCATGCTAGTCAGCGACCAAAGACGCAAAGTATGGATCAATTTTCCTGGTTGCTGTGGAGAGGTATAGAAGGGGTGGTGTATGTTATAGGGAGAGTTCAACCCAATCAATTGATTGGAGCTCCATCCAATTCGTTCAGGGCTACGGATATGGCACTAGGGCGACGTATATTGAGCAGGATTAACGGGAAAATGACCACCAGAGTGGATTCTTCCCTATAGAAGGCCCACACCGAAAGGGGTTAACATCGACAACCCATTGTCCTCCGTTCGTTTGCAACTATAGAGTAAGTAAAAAACATGGACAGATTTCCCAAACTAGAAATCACAGGAAGATTTGTGAAGCTCTAAGTGCCTAGCCAAATTTTTAAATCCCTAGAAATTTGCTAAGGCATTTGATAAATGTAATCATGGCATTATCGCACACAAACTTAATGCAAAAGGTATAGCAGGTAAAATCGGAAGGTGGATATACAACTTCCTTGTGAACCAAAAACAATCAGGAGCAGTAAATCAAGTCACATCTGAGCCTTTGGATGTCAAAAGCTCTGTTCCCCAAAGAACAGTGCTAGCACCCCTTCTTTTCCTCATTCTAATTAATGTCATAGATGCCAACACATGACACAGTACAGTATCTTGCTTTGCTGATGACACAAAACTAAATATGATGGATAATGATGGTAAACACACAGGAGGACACGGGCCGGCTACAGGCAGACATAAATCTGGTGTTCCAGTGGACCAGGGAAAACAACATGCAGTTTAATGAAGAAAAATTCCAACTAATACGATACGGAGATGATAATATAATTAAAGAGAACACAAATTACATAACAGAATCCAACCACATAATAGAATGTAAAGACAGTGTGAAAGACCAGGGGGTGATAATGTCTGAAAATATGGGATTCAACGAACATAACCAGGTCAACGCTATAGCTGCGAAATGGCTAACAGGTTGGATTCTAAGTACATTTATAACACGCAGTGAATTGCCTATGATAACACTTCAAATCCCTGGTGCTACTGCAGTTAGAATACTGTAACATATTAACATCCCCAGACAAAGCAGGTGAAATTAATTACTTAGAGAGTGTACAAAGGAATTTCACCTCACATATAAACTCAGTAAAACAGTTACACTATTGGGAATGTTTAAAATCACTAAAGCTATATTCGTTGGTGCGTAGAAGGGAACGTTACTTAATAAAGTAGACGTGCCGTTTTGCCCAAAATCAAAACGGCATACCCAACTCTGCGATGGGTTACCATCATCACTAGTAATACTATCACCATTATCAATCATACTATCACCATTGATCATCACTACTACTATTATAATAATCACTACTACTCTCACCATCATAACTACTACTCTCATCATCACTACTACTGTCATCATCACTACAACTTTCACCATCATCACTACTACTCACCATCATCACTAATACTGTCACCATTGTCACTACATTCACCATTTTCACTACAACTATCGTCATTACTTGACACCAGCATCACTACTATTATGACCATCATCACTACTACTAGTACTATCACCATCATATCTATTACTGTCATTATCATCACTACTGTCATCATTACTACAACTACAACCCTCATCACTACTATTATCACCATCATCGCTACTATCACCATCATCCCCTCTATTACTACCATCACTTCTAATGTCAACTAAACTAACTTAACCTATCAAATGTGGGGAGAGTTGTTTTCGCCCCCAGAACGCCATCATCATTGCTAACCTAAAATCAAAATTATTGCACCAATTCAAAACAAAAACATTTGACTGACCGTCGCATTCACGCACCGAATGTTCGTTAGAAGTTTGGTGAAAATCCGTTGAACGGTCTAGGAGGAGTATTCAGACAGACAGACAGACATTTCGGCCGGCATGGTACCACTATACGGGAGGGCGATACCAAACTCTGCTTATGCAGAGTTGATAATATACACATGGAAAATCGCAGAGGGGTTTGTATCGAATCTACATACCCCGATAATCATGAAGTTCAGTGATAGGAGGGGCTGGGAATGCGATATCCCCAAGATGAAAAATCGGGGTGCTGTGAGCGTGCTGCGAGAGGGCTGGTTATCATATAGAGGACCACGTCTCTTCAACAAACTCCCACGGCGAGTAAGAGACATGAGAAGAGAGAGAGCCCTCGATGTCGAACTGCAAAAAGTGCCAGATGAGCCCATCTTCGCAGGGGAGCGCTCCGCCTCTTCGAACAGTCTGCTGCACCAATTTTCAAACAACAACGAAGGGCGGTGCGCTCCTCAGTGCCACTAGCAGAGTGGCGAACTCCTCTTAGGTGACTTAGGTTAGGTGACAATCATCTCATCATTAACCAACGATTCAAATACAGATAGTAGGTACCTAATTAACACTTACGGTAAAGGCATATTTCCGACTATTTCCGCCATATTAGGGCTCAATCAGGCACTCCTGATTGATTAGGCAAGTATTTGAATGAAATGAAATGTATTCAGCCAAAAACTAGAAGGAAATAGCTTCAAAATGACACCAAAACAAGCTTCGTAGCTCGCGGGGTTCACCCGCATCGCTATCATAGACATTCGCTAAAATGAGCAATTCTCGCTAATGTCTCGCTACATTTGCCTTTGGCAGCACTGTATATCTCGCGAGACTCTGACTCAGAGCCCTCAGTGCCTCAGCTGCCTGGCTGAGAGAAGGACGTATGGCCTGTCGCCGTCCTGCTTCCTTGCACTCGATTTTAAAGGCTTTTAGAGGCTTTAAAAACCTGTAAATCGCTGTAAATTGCCATGGCGTTCGGGAATGTCTCCCGCAGCCAATGGGTTAATCTTGTCACTAATATTTTTGTATAGCTCATGGATATGTAATAGGACTATTGGGAGAGGACAATCTCCAAAAAAAACATATTCCCAATTAACTTTATATCATCATCATCAATACTTTGACTGAAATCTTTGAGAAATACTGCCAACAGATAAGCAAGCAAACTAACTAACTAACAGGAAAATAAAGTGGAGTGTACTAATGTTCACATAAGTTGTATAAGAAGTGTACTTAAATACTGTGCTTCCGTGCTGACCCCTGCCTATAGGCAAACTCTTTCGTCTCTGTCTCTCCTCTAACGTCTTTCCTTCTTGCTGGAAGTTTGCTCTCATTCAACCTGTCCCAAAGAAGGGTGACCGCTTTCAACCCTCCAACTATCGTCCAATTGCTCTCATCTCTTGTATCTCTAAAGTTTTTGAAACTATTCTTGCTTCCAAATTTCTTAAGCATTTCTCTCCTCATAACCTGCTCTCAGATCGCCAGTATGGCTTCCTTAAAGGTCGCTCTACTGGTGATCTTCTTTCATATCTTACTAACTCTTGGTCATCCAACTTTCGGGACTTCGGTGAGACTTTTTCTGTTGCACTAGACATATCGAAGGCCTTCGATAGAGTCTGCACAAATCTTTAATTTGCAAACTGCCCTATTTCGGTTTCTGTCCCTCCATCTGTGCCTTTGTCTCTAATTTCCATTCCGGCCGTTCCATAGCTGCGGTTGTGGACGGCCATCGCTCATTTCCTCACCCTATCAACTCCGGTGATCCTCAGGGTTCTGTCCTATCTCCTATTCTCCTTCTAATTTTCATAAATTATCTTCTCAACTGTACATCCAGTCCCATCCATTCATATGCAGACGACTCTACCTTACACCACTCAATTAGTTTTCCAGAACGCCCAAGCCAGCAGTCCCTCAAAAGTAAACGTAATGAAGCCATAAAATACTTATCTTCTGATCTAGCTACTATTTCCAATTGGGGTAGAGAAAAGCTTGTTGCATTTAATGCTTCCAAAACTCAATTTATCCATCTTACTACCCGTCAGGAACCTCCAGACGACTATCCCTTATTCTTCAACAATACAAAAATCAACCCATCTTCTCTCAATGTTCTTCGGTGTCTCTTTTTCTACTGTTCTCACTTGGAAAGACCATGTTACCAGTCTCGCTAAGGCAACCTCCCAGAAGCTGGGTGTGCTCAACCGCCTCAAGTTTTTTTTTACCCCTGCGCAGCTTCATGCTCTGTACAGGGGCACAGTGCGTCCTTGTATTGAGTATTGTTCACATGTGTGGGGAGGATCCTCTCACACCACACTCTTAGATAAAGTAGAAAGGAAAGCCTTTTGTATCATTAACTCCCGTCCACTCACCAACTCTCTGCAATGTCTCTCTCTTTGCCGCAATGTTGCATCTCTCTCGCTATTCTATCGCTACTACAATAAAGTAGACGTGCCGTTTTGCCCAAAATCAAAACGGCATACCCAACTCTGCGATGGGTCACCATCATCACTACTAGTCACTATCACCATTACTATCATCAGCACTACTACTATTATAGTCATCACTACTACTCTTACCATCATCACTACTCTCATCATCACTACTACTGTCGTCATCACTACAACTTTCACCATAATCACTACTACTCACCATCATCACTAATACTGTCACCATCATCACTACTGTCATCATTATCACTACAACTATCATCATTGCTTGTCACCATCATCACTACTATTATGACCATCATCACTACTATTATGACCATCATCACTACTACTAGTACTGTCACCATCATATCTACTACTGTAATCATCATCACCACCAGCATCATCACTGCTGTCATCATCACTACAACTACAACCATCATAACTACTATTATCACCAATATCACTACAATTACCATCATGGGCAAAACCATATTTTAGACCTAAAATCATAACTATTGCACAAATTCAAAAAATCTTTTTTTAATTACCGTCGCATTCACGCACCGAATGTTCGTTAGAAGTTTGTGTGAAAATCCGTCGAACGGTCTAGGAGGAGTTTTCGGAAAGACAGACATACGTCTCACTATTATCATCACATCTGAGACATGTATATGATGTGTGGCTTTCAGAATGCCGTCATCATTGCTAGAGAGTGGGGAGTGAGTACGGGCGGGGCGGTGTGGGGAGGGGGGGATTAATGGGGGGGGGGGGCATTTTTTTTTATTAAACCTATAAATTCATAACTATTGCACAAATTGCGTAGGGGCACACACACACACAGGGAATAGGTACAGGGTGAGCGGTGGGGGTCCTTGAAGGGAGGGGGGGCTGGTTGAGGGGGGGGCTGTTGTGGGGGGGGGGGGGGGGCGCAAACAAAAAATTTAGGACCTAAGATCATAACTATTGCACAAATTCAAAAAATCTTTTTTTAATTACTGTCGAATTCACGCACCGAAGGTTCGTGTGAAGTTTGGTGAAAATCAGTCAAACGGTCTAGGAGGAGTTCTCGGACGGACAGACAGACAGACAGACATTTCGGTTAGCATGTACCACTATACGGGGGGCGATACCACTCTGCTTACGCAGAGTTGATAATCAGTGTTCCTCAGAGCTCTCTCAGTGTATACCACCTCCTCTACGTAGGGTACGTAGTACCCGCCTTGCAACACAATCCCACCCCTACTCTGTGCAACTCGCCAACCCAAGAGGGAAACGCTATTCTCAGACTTTCTTCTATTCAACTGCTGAGCTCTGGAACTCTCTCTCAGAATCAGTCTTTCCCTCTTCCTATGACTTAAATTGCTTCAAACTCTGTGTCTCCAGGCAAGCGGCTCGCTTGGTGTAGTGACTAGCGTCTCGGACTTCCACCCAGAAGGCCCGGGTTCGCGCCCACGCTCGGCGCATTAAAGATTTTTCACAAGCACTGAGTCGTTACCATCCCTCATGAGCAAAGGGATGGGGTAGTAGTACAGGACCCCAATGGAAATACGCCTAATCGGCCTTATTGAGCTATCCTTAGCTAGCTTTTAATGCGCTAGCTTTAAGAACTATTATTATTATTATTATGTCCCTTGATTTCGGCCCTGTCACTCTTTGAAATTTGAGGGAGGCACTCGCTGCAGGCAGTTATGCCTTTTGTTTCCCTCATTCACATAGAAAAAAATATATATATTTATCTTCCTTGGCACCATTCTTGCTCTTTTGATTTTCGAATCTACAGTAGTTGCAAGACTGATTGCTAAAGAACAAAAATAAAGGTGGTGACAGTGCATGAATTATGTACAGTAAGTACAAAATATTTTAGCTATATCATTGCCTAAGAATGCGAAAGCGATTAATTAACGTCCACCGCCTCAGGGATCAAACGTCAGGCAATAGATAGATAGATGTACGTACCTTTAAAGATGGAGTCGTCGAGAGTGTTATTATCATTGGTGAGGAAGGAGTAGTCACAAATAAGGAAGCCGACCAAGTAGGTGGACAATGGTACGGTGGTGTCGAAGCTGTCCCACACCCAGCCTGGCTCACCCTCGCTGGAAGACAAAGGAAAGGTACACTCAGAAACCACCTGCGTCGGGCCGGAGATTTGTAGCAAATCTTTTCTGGACAGCAGCCCACTCCTGCAACTATCATGAGGCAAAAAATGCGCGAACACACATATTTCGAACCAATTGAGGCTTGACTCTCTGTCATGTGTAATCATCTTGTTGTTATGCAACGCAATCATGTTGTGGCTGTATAAATAACTATGTATTTTATTATTAAGTAACACTCGTTCTTAAGAACATAAGAAAATGGGAGTCTGCAGAAAGCCGATTGGCCTAAGCAAGGCAGATCCCTGTAAACATTAATAATTAATTCTTAATAATTAATCTTAACATTAATAATCAATTACAAACCCCAATACACTTCAATAAACTAATGAAAGCATATGGTCCTCCCGGGATTCGAACTCGGGACACCACACCAGGTTTTTACTGGGGTTGTATTGACTAATTAGGTAGGTTCTTACTTGACTGGGGAAAATGAGACCAACACGAACACAAGTACAAAGGAGTACAAAGGAGTTCAAAGGAAATCAAGCAAAAACAGGTCTAGTGACCCTTCTAGGCTGCTTGTCCTCCAAAACACTGAGGATCAAGTGTCCAAACAGTGGTTTAGAGTGGGTAAGGGAACATTGGAAAGGGAACTACTGCCCTGGAACTAATGTCCGTGGCAGGATTAGGAAGTTAGTAGGGGACAGATGGGTTAGTAACTGAGGGGGGGATAAAATAAAGTTATTCATTTACAAACGCAGTCAATCGCGGGTTTGATTCGAGATATTTGTCTATGCGAAGTTTAAATAAATCAAGGGTGCTGCAGTCTATAACGTCTCGGGGAAGCTCATTCCACAAGTTGACAACTCAATCGAAGAAGAAATTCTTAGATTTCACAAGTTGACAACTCAATCGAAGAAGAAATTCTTAGATTTGTGTGAGTTAAAAGATTTACCAATAATTTTTCAACCGTTACCCCGCGTGTAATTAGATTGGTCGATAGTGAAGTACTTACTACAGTCAGAGCTGGGCACTAAATACATTGAATGTATTTTAATACTAAATACTAAATACATGGGAGAAATGTATTTAAATACTAAATACATCAATTGTATTTAAATACATTTGTAAATACACGTTAAATACATAAAATATTTTAACATATGTATTCAGTAATTCATGATGAACAAAATAAAATGCTTGATAAAGGATAATTTCCGATTATATATTTCCCTATTTAGAACTAAACAAAACCAAAAGAACTTAGAACTTACAATGTACATCCAGTGAAGTATTATACTCATCATATCATTGCTTAATGATTAACATAACATAGCATGTTACCTTGGAACCGCCTTTTGATATAATTTTAAAGTATTTTCCATCAAACAGAGGGTGCACTAAATTGTCATCTGTAGACATCTCACTGTTTGATTCACGCGATTTGCTTGTTGAAGCCATGACCTGCACGCAACAAAAATATGAACCATGTGCAATGAAGGGTGGCACACAACTGATGCCTGATGGAAGTTAACTGAACTCCTGACTCACACCACGTGTTCACTGTTCAGAGTTGCCAGATAGTTGGTTGGGTTTATGGGCAAAATAACCGGTATAAAGAGAATTTACATTCTTATATTTTGAGTATTTAAGGGGAGGTTTCCACTTGAGGGATTTTTTTTCTAACTTCCTTCTCCCTCATGTTTAGCCCCATTGTTTTTGAGATTTTAAGACGTTTGCCCCATTAGTTTGACAATTTTAAGAACTTTCACCCCATTTATGTCACTTTTAAGACCTTTCGTGCCATTTAGGTGTCGATTTTTTCCTGGCGAGCGATAGCGAGCCTGTAATTTTAGAGGAACTGGCCTTCGGCCGGGACATTTTCTACCGAAAAATGTACAAATTTATCTTGGAAGGGGGTCAATGGGGTGTAATTTCAAGATTGATGGAAGTCTAGGAAACGCACTAAAAACCTCCCCTTAAATACAGTGTATTTAAATACTCATTTACGTATTTAAATACTGCATTTAAATACATGAAAACCACTGTATTTATAAATAGTTTTAAATACACAAATGTATTTAAATACAAATGTATTTAAATACTGCCCAGCTCTGACTACAGTTCATATTGTCGATGCCTTTGATGATTTTGAACACTTAAATTAAGTCGCCTCTTAATCTGCACTGGGTTAAAGGAAATAGATTTAATTCTCTAAGACGCTCCTCGCATGGTTTGTTCTTTAGGCTAACTATCATTTTGGTAACTCTACGTTGAACTCGTTCTAGCTTGTTTATATCTTTTTGGTAATAAGGGCACCAGGATTGAACGCAGTATTCCAGAAGAGGGCGGACTAAGGAATTGCAAAGAGTTAGGATAACTTCTTTGGATTTATGCTCAAATGACCTGCCTATAAAGCCAATTATTTTGTTTGCTTTCTTAACCCATGGACAGCGAGCGTTCTCATATGAGTCCGTACTGGGCGACGGCGAGCGTCCTCATATGAGCCAAGACCTATAAAAAAACTTTTAAAAGGCCCCAGTAGCACTTTAAAAAAAAAAAATTTGTTTAAGTGAGATAATTCCCCTCCATACCTTCTATCACACCTCCACATGTGTCAAAATCCCTTCCTTCCTCCCCCCCTTCAATTATCACCTATTTGTCTTCTTATTCCTATATTTATAGGTGTAATTATCATGCCAATATCTCCAAACCGATCCTAGGCTGTGGTCTTTTGTGTATCTATGTGTGGTAAGAGAGAGAGAGAGAGAGACAGGCCTCAGTCACTCTCCAGGCTTCGAGAGAGGAGGGTGTGGGCCTCCCGTGTCTCTCACCTCATGAACAAATGCTCGGCAATAATTCGCGATTTTCACCATCCAAACACTATTCCCACTTGTTTTATTGTTGTTACATGTTACTATCTTCATATTAAACGTAAAATAGGCGCATATAAATAAGTAATAACGATATTTATTGTAAAATTACGATTTTAGGCGGGAATGGAGCCTAATATTGCCACCCAGTTACATGGTGTTCACTACACACAGCTCGCCATTTTTGGGTTAACAATTTCTGAACATTGTTGACTCGGTTTTAGGTTACTCGATATTGTTACTCCCAGATCGGTTTCTCTGTTTACATTCTTAAGCTGAGTGCCATTCATCGAATAGTTTGCTTTCTCATTTTGGTATCCGATATGTAGTACTTTACATTTAGGCTATCCGCATTGAAACTCATTTGCCAAATTTGGGGCCAACATGACAACTTATCTAGATTGTGTTGCATATCGTCAACTTGTTCTTTTGAGAGTACGATATTTGCAATTTTTGTATCGTCAGCAAAATTTTGAGATTGTACAGGTGAGACCCTTATCTATGTCGTTGATGTAAATTAGAAAGAGAATTGGTCCTAGTACCGATCCCTGGGGTACCCCGCTACTTACATTGATCCATTTAGATGCCTTACCGTTTATGACTACTCTTTTCTTTCTGTCGCTGAGCCAATTTTCTATCCATTTCAACACACCGTCTTGTATTCCATGCGCTTTTAGTTTTAGCAGTAAACGTTTGTGGGGAACTTTGTCAAAGGCCTTTTGAAAATCAAGGTATATAATATCTACAGCTTTACTCTCATCACAGAGGTTGAGGATATAGTGGAAGAAGTCTAAGAGGTTTGTTAAACAAGAACGTTTGTTACGAAAGCCATGTTGAGTATCTATAAGTATGTTATTTTCCTCTAAATGAAGTACGAAGGTAATAGAGGATAATATAACACAGAGTACACACATAGATTGTTCTTATTCGACAGTAACATATGATTAAAGGTACAATGTTACATCAGACATGGATAGGTAATTATGTAACAGCAAGATCGAGGATCCACTAGGTGCCTCAAGGGGGGAGATGCTGGGCAGGTTCCGACGGTCTTTTTAGACACGGCTGTGTTGTACTTCCGACGACGTCCTGGTCCGTGGTGGTGATCCTGCCGTGTGACGGTTGCAGAGTTAGTGAAGACTTCCTTGAGGATCTTCTGAAGAACTTTGATGATGAGGTCTTATTTTTTTTTTTTTTTTTTTTTTTTTAAGAGACAATGAATGGAGGAAGGAAAAACACAGATAAAACAAAAAGGTCCATGTGCCTAAAGGCATCCTCCATTCATAAAATGTTTGTAACAACTGGATTTAAACATTTGTTGATTGTAAGTTTGTGGAAAGCAATTCGAGGGAAGTGAATTCCAAAGAGTAGTAGCTCTGGGGATAAATGAATTCTGATAAGCAGAAGTTCTGCATTGTGGAGGAGAAAGTGTAAATTCATGGGCGCTCTCAGCTGCCCTAGTTCTACGGGGAAAGATGTGGAGAGGCGGCACAATTGAAGCAAGTTCCTCGGAACAATTGCTGTGAAAATATCTGTAGAATAATGCAAGGGATGCAACGTTTCTTCGTATGGCTAATGTAGGAAGGTCCTGTGTGATTGCAGGGTTATTGATTAATCTAATAGCTTTATTTTGAATTTTGTCCAACTGCCTCAATGCAACCACTCCACTTCCACCCCACAGAGGTGAACAGTAATCCATCTGAGAGCGCACATGACTTTTATATATTACGGCCAACTGCTCGTCAGTGAAGAATTCTCGAACTCTGTACAGGAGTCCCAGTTTTTTAGAGGCATTCTTAGCAATGCTTCTAACATAATGTGTCCAGCTCAAGTTAGTAGTTAATGTTACACCGAGAATGTCAATACTAGGGGAAGTGGGAATATTTACATCATTAAAAAATATATGGGAGTCAGTGAGATTCTGTCGGTTAGAAAATTGAATGTACTTGGTTTTCTGTGCATTAAAGGAAACTAGATTCTCTTGTCCCCATTCATTAATTCTAGAAAGGTCCTGGTTCAGAGAAATTGCAGTGTTTATTTTTGAATTTATAAGATCGGGTTGGGTGAAAGAATTGGTAAATGTGAAGGAACTGTGGAGTGTTGAGTCATCTGCGTAGGAATGTATTGGATTATGAGTGGTAGATATGAGATCATTGATATGAATGAGGAACAGAGTTGGGGCCAAAACTGATCCCTGGGGAACACCAGCATTTATTGAGTGAAATTGAGAATAAAGGCCATCTACCATTACACGTATTTTTCTGTTATGAAGATAAGAAGAAATTAGTGGAACTAATGATGCAAGGCCGTAGTGTGACATCTTCGACAATAAGGATTGATGCCAGACTCTATCAAATGCCTTTGATATATCCAGTGCTATTGTATGTGTTTCACCATGTTGGTCTGTAGCTTGGTTGATTTGATGCGTAAGAAGGCAAAGAATGTCTTTTGGTAAATACGAGCCATTTCCCCAGTGTCACGTTCTTGTATTGTAGGGAGTCGTTTCACCAGTGTCTTACACCCTCCACTACGAGTCCTTGACCTAGACTTCCTACAGGAGTCTCTGGAAGAACTTTAATGTTGGATATTGGGTTTATACGAGTATGAGCCGTTTCACCAGTGTCTTACTCTCTCGTATCATAGGACTTAAATAGGGAGTTGTTTCACCACTGTCTTACACACTCCACTACGAGTCCTGACTTAGAAGGACCAGTCTTACTGTTTTTGTAGGTTTACTAAAACTAGAGCACTTGGTCAGTACTGCATATTCTAGCTAAAGTAATTCCTGCATCAAGGAAATGTAAAGAAGTTGGGTGGTCACCAGTGTGGTCCAACAAGGATACGAGCAAATCCAAGATACCTTCGAGAAATGCGTCGAGTAGTTACACCAGTGTCTTACTCAATCAAGGCAATTTCTCGGTAAACAGTCCCAAGTTTTCTGATTATCAACCCTACCAGTGTAGTGTTGATAACCTTCCAACTCTGCTGATGATGAGGGGGGCTTAGATAGTCTTACCACTTCCGTCGTTCTCCTTGGTGGGGATAATTCGCGGCTAAAAGGGCGGCTGTGTTTGGAGGAGGGTTTGTGTCGACTGCGGTAGCCCTTCTGGGAATCCGCGCCACGGCGGTGGTGCATCTCAGGGCAAGAAGGGCGCGTGGTGTGTTGGGATGTATGCACTATTCTTTCCCCACGATGTCTTGAGTGGTCATTTCTGATTTGTGCATCTTTGAGTGTTGACGTCCTCACAGGTATGTTCTTTCCTGGGGTCAGGGGAAATGCCTGGGTGATACATGCGACCCGAGCGAAGCGTGGTGAGGAGGCTCTTGTTCCCTCTTGTCTTGGTGGCATGGTGGCAGTGGTTGTTGGTGTTTGCAGGGCCTCACCTCCTTGGTTCCTTTCACTCCTGCTTTTCTTCCCTATCTCACTCTCTTCCCCGGGGTAATAGCCACGGCCTCGTGGCTGGGTTTCAAAAATCCAGACGTCACCTTGGCGGGAGAAGCGTTTGTGGCTTTCGAGGTATTTCCACCATGCACGGGAGTGGGCGTCTGCTGGTCTGGTGGTATTGGTATACACTGTAAGGTAGGAGGCCCTTTGTGTGTATTCCAGCCCCGTTTCTAGTTCGTCTTGGATCCTGATGGTGGACAAGGGGCCGGTTTCTTCGCCCCACTAGCTTCTTGAAGAAGGGGAGGCCAGGGTCGTTGTAGGAGCCGGAGTCAGGTAGTGGAGCCTTAATCGGTAAATGCATGGTGCGAAGGCTAGGCGGGGCGTCACGTGGAGGTGCTGTGCTGATGGTGGCTGGAGGGTGAGTGATGGTACTACCTTTGACAGGTCTTGTTTTAAACCAGCTTGCGGACGCAAAGGTACCCTGTGACCTCACTAGCGAGTTGATCTGGCGGGTGGTGATTGTAGAGGTCAGGCGAGTTGTGTTTGTTGCGCTCGCTATTCTGAGCGCTGGTGCTCTAAGGAGTGAGTGAGGCAATTGGAGGGTATGAGAGAGTAGAGAAGAAGGTGGAGAGCTCGGAGGTGGTGCAGAATTTGGAGAAAAACGAGTGGGGGGTTTCGAGAGGCGGCCCGACCTTGTGTGAACGGGTGAGGGATGAAAGGAGGAGGAATGTGAAAGAGGCGAGGATGGCATTCGAGGTGGCGGTAAGGTGGGAGGGGGGGTTGCAAGAGTAGGCCTAGGGTTGAGAGTGTGGGGTGCCACCCACCCCGAGAGAGAAAAGGTGAGAGGATGATGGAATCGGAGACGGAAGATTTGGGTGGGTTGGAGTACCTGCTAGAGGCTTAGGGGTGGAAGGGTGGGGCAAGGCGGTGGGGAAGAGGTAGATGGTGAGGAAGAAGATGGTGCGGGGGAAGCAGGGGTTTGCCTGCGAGTGGAAGAAGGGGTGGTCGGTGAAGGCTGTGAGGGTTGAGAAGGTGGAAGTGAGGGTGCTGACGAGGGGGGGTGAGGTAGAGGAAGGAGAGGGTCTGTGAGGGCGAAGGGGTTTGAGTTTAGAAGGAGGGGTGATCAAAGGACGTCGGGGCATGGCCCAGCGAGGGAGGGTGAGCTGAGAGCGAGGGCGAAGAGAATATTTTTGGCGAGTGGGGATTGAAGAAGGGGGGAGGCGTCTGTGAAGGGAATGAGCTGGGGGGCACTGACGAGGTTGCAGGGAAGAAGGGTTAGCTGGAGGAGGTGAAAAAGAGGGGGAGAGTGGTGGTGAGGGAGGAGGTCTACAGGGATGAGGTGATGGTGGAGAGGGTGAGGGGGCTTGGAACTCGCGGTGAGGCAAGGTGAGCTGCGGTGTGGTCGACGAAGTAGGATTCTGCGGGAGCACTAACTTGTCCCCGTCCATAGTCAGAGGACGGTAAATCCTCACAAAGTGATTTTGGTAAACCCGACACTCTCCGTGATAATTTACGATAATCTTATATGGGTTGGGGACCTTTGTGTCCTTGTAGGGGCCGACGTACCTGGGGCCCGATCCGATGTAGATGGTAAAAAATGTTCTTAGTTAGCCATGCAGTGAGCAGGGTGGGGTTGTCATTTTCTTTGGCTTGGCCCGGGCGAGTAAACTAAACTGTTTAATTCTGTGAGGCCGTTTACTTCCACACTGGTGACGGGTAACCGAGAGAGAGCATCGGTGTTGGTATGGAGCTTTCCTGGTCTGTAATGGATTTCGAAATCAAACTCCTCCAGGGCTTCTCGCCAGCGGTCGAGGAGGGCACAGATGGTTTCAGATCGACGTAACCATTGCAGGGATTGGTGATAAGTGATGATGTCGACTTTGGTACCCAGGAGGAAAGACCGGAAGTGATTTAATGCCCAGATGATGCCGAGGCATTCTCTTTTCGTAGCTGCATAGTTGCGCTGGGCGGCGTTCAGGGTGGCGCAGGCAATTATATGTTCCCGCCCATCCTGTACCTGAGCCAAAACAGCTCCAATGGCATACAGGGACACGTCTGTGTACAGATGGAAGGGTTGCTTGTAGTCGGGGAACGCGACTGTAGGTGGGCGTCTGGCTGTGATGGCAGAGAGCTTATGAGGGCCTGGGGAGATGCCCTCGGCAGAGATGACGTGACCGAGGAACCTGACGGTGGTACGAGCCACCGAGCATTTGACAGGCTTGAGTTTTAGGCCAGCCGCTCGTATCCGTTCGAGGACTTGTCTTAATCGTAGTAGGTGCTCCTCCCATGTCTTGCCATAAACTATTACATCTTCCAGGTAGGCCTGGCAGATCTCCCAAGTGAGGTCCTTGAGGACGGATTCCATGAGGCGAGAGAAGGTGGCAGGCCCGTTACAGAGATCGAAGGGGAGTACGTTGAACTCACACAAGTTTCCCCCACTTGTAGAAAATTCGGTCTTCTGCTGGCGTTCCTTCTGAATGGGTACTTGCCAGTATCCTGCCTGTAAGTTCAACGTGGTGAACCATCGGGAACTGTGTAGGGAGTCATCTATCCTGGGCAGGGGGGTGGCGTCCTTGATGGTGACGTCGTTCAAGCGGCAATAATCCACGCAGAACCTGGTGGTTCTGTCCTTCTTTTTCACTAAAACGACGGGGGACGACCAAGGGCTGACTGAAGGAGTAGCTATCCCTGTGTCCAACATTTCCTGGACCTGGCACTCCTCCTCTCGTCGTTGTAAGGGGTTCTTTCTCCGGGAAGGCTGACGGATGAAGGGGCCCGTGGTATGGATAAGGTGTTCTAGGGCCTTGGTTTGTCCAATCTCTGTGGGACATTGGGCGAACACGTCGGCAAACTCATGGAGGACTTCCAGGAGCTGCTGGTGTTGACTGCTTTGTCAGCTCATCAGGGATGGAGGGGAGTGTGAGCTGGGACGTGCTGGTAGGAGCAGGTGTGTCGTCATCAAATGTCTCGAGGTCGCCGATGATGAAGCCCTTTGGTATTGTGAGAGACTATCTGTGACGTTGGCAACCAGGGCGATATTGTGGTGGGGGGGCATGATGTCAGGTTAAATCCTACATCTGTCTGCTTGGGGGTGGTCAAGCTGAGGAGTGAAAATCATGGGAGCATCGGAAGTGTGATGCAAGGGTCCCCATTGCTGATGTTGAGCAGGGATTGTGTGGTCTTCGTTGTCACTGCTGGGGCCACTATGGTGATGGAGGCAGATATGTGTGATTCTTGCGCACTGGCACAGTTGGTGGTCGTCGTGGTAGGACGTGGTTAAATATCGTGGAGGCGGTTGTCGGGGGGGGGTTGTTTTAGCAGGTGTAGAGCTCGGAATATTCTTCAGGGTCTTCGGCTTCCGCGGGACTCAGTTCCTTGGTGTGTGTTTGGGTAGAGTCACAGGGGGCTGATTGCAGCACATCCCCAACCCCATGTAGCCGTCATACTGCGTACACTCTTAGTATCATCTTGGATGATGGCAGGAGGCTTCTGGATCCGGGGTGGTAATGCGCAGGGGGGTGGTCTCTCCCCTGATAGGCAGGGACGTGTCGACAGCACTGATGAGGTTAGTGGTGGTGGCGTTTAGAATGCCGAATCTGCGACGATGTTTTCATAATATCGGTTGTATAGGAAGGACCTCGCAGGTCCAGTATCAATGAGGAGGCGTACTGCTACTCCCTCAATATTTGCCAGGTGGTAGATGGGAGGCGGTTTAATGATAGTTGAATCACCCGCCGAAGCCATGATGGGCGGGGGAGGATTAAAAAAAAACTGAGGGAGGTCTTCTTCTTCTTCGCCTTCTGAGGTCTCCTCAATGGCTTAGATTGAGTTGTTGTTTTCTGGGTAATACTCCTCTTCCTGGTAATTCTCCTCAATCTCTAATTGTTGAGACTCTTCCTCAGCTGTGAGAACTCTGGAATATTTCCGTTGTTGTTGCTTGGCATGGTCTCTTATATACAGTAGTGCAGAGGGCAAGTGGAATTGCATGCACTGAAATCGAATGGGTTAATCAAAATTAGAGGCCCATCCCAGAACCTAGGGGTGGCTGTGTTCGTGGGTCGGCCTCGATTTGGAGTGTTGGTGGGTGGAAAAACCCATTGTTATGGGGGTACACCCTATTGTAAGAGTGTGGGCGGGCCTGTTGCCGTGGTGGCTGTCTCTGCCCGTAGCTGGGCGGGGCTCCTGATCTCCGTCCTCCTTGAGGGTGTGAGGGGAATCTCTTGATGGCTCCCACTGTGGAGGTCTTAGGTCTGGTGGCTAAAAGTTTCTGGATTGTCAACTCAGCGTAAGCAGAGTTTGGTATCGCCCTCCCCCCTCTGTATAGTGGGTACCACCGGAAAAAAATGTCTGTCGTCGTTGTTGTCCGTCTGTCCCGAAACTCCTCCTAGACCAGGGGTCGGCAACCTGCGGCTCAGGAGCCGCATGCGGCTCAGGAGCCGCATGCGGCTCATTCAAGACATTTGTGTGGCTCCAGAAGCTTCAGAAATAATAATTCTTCCTTCAAAATGAAGGCATCACATAACACATTCAAGGCAACATTAGATTTGTTGTATTCAACTTTGAAAAGATGTATAGGTATCAATCGTTATGATTTTAGAAATGACATGTCATCACTACTACTGCCATCATCACTACAACTGCCACAATCATCACGACTACTGTCATCATCATCATTACTATGATCATCATCACTACTACAATTGAAATCATCACTACTACTCTCACCATCATCACTACTACTGTCACCATTGTCACTACCATCTTAATCACTACCTAGCATCATTGATACTACAACTATCAACCATCATTACTACTATCATCACCACCATCTTACAATTATAATTACTACTGTTAACATCACTACTACTATAACCATCATCATTACTACTGTCACAAGTATTACCATCATTTATCCAACTTTCACCATCATCACTACTACTGCCATCATCACCATTACTATGATCTTCATTATCACAACTATTGTCATCATCACTACAACTTTCACCATCATCACTACTACTCACCATCATCACTAATACTCACACCATCGTCACTTCCATCATCACTACTGTCATCATTATCACTACAACTATCATCATTACTTGTCACCATCATCACTACTATTATGACCATCATCACTAATACTAGTACGGTCACCATAATATCTACTACGGTCACCATCATATCTACTACTGTCATCATCATAAATACAACAACTACCATCATCACTATTATTATCACCATCATCACTACTATCACCATCAATCCCACTATTACTACCATCACTTCTAATGCCAACTAAATCAACTTAACCTAGCAAATGAGTAGCGAGATGTTTTCGCCCCCAGAACAAATGCGTTCTTAGTGTGCGAGCCCCTTCGGGGCTCACACACTAATAACGCCATCATTGCTGGGGGGCGGGGGGGGGGGGTGGGGGGGGGGGGGGGGGGTAAAACTATATTTTGGACCTAAAATCATAACTATTGCATAAATTCAAAAAATCTTTTTTGACTGACGTTCGCATTCACGCAACAAATGTTCGGTGTGAAATTTGGTGAAAATCCGTCCAATGGTCTAGGAGGAGTTTCGGGACAGACGGACAACAACAACGACGACGACAGATTTTTTTTTCCGGTGGTACCTACTATAGGGAGGGGGGGGGGGGGGGGGGGGGGGGGGATACCAAACTCTGCTTATGCAGAGTTGATAAAGTAGACGTGCCGTTTTACCCAAAATCAAAAAGGCATACCCAACTCTGCAATGGGTCACCATCATCACTAATATTACCACCATCATCACTACTACTATCATCATCACTAAAACTGTCACCATCATCACTACTACTATCACCATCACCATTACTATCATCATCACTACTACTATTTACTATTGATTGACTATTACAATCATCACTACTACTCTCACCATTTTGGCTACCCCCAAAATGGGGATTGGGCCTGAGCATATAGATAGATAGATAGACTCTCACCATCTTCACTAAAACTGTCATCATTGTCACTACTCTCATCATCATCGAACTGCAAAAAGTGCCAGATGAGCCCATCCTCGCAAGGGAGCGAGCTGTCGCTTCAAACAGTCTACTGCACCAAATCACCACCCATAACGAGGGGCGTCGCGCTCCTTGGTGCCGCTAGAAGAGCGGCGAACACATCTAAAGGTATCTAAAGGTAAAGGTATCATTACGCAGAGTTTGGTATCGCGCCCCCCCCCCCCCCCCCCCCGTATAGTGGGTACCACCGAAAAAAAAATCTGTCGTCGTCGTCGTCCGTCTGTCCCAAAACTCCTCCTAGGCCGTTGGACGGATTTTCACCAAATTTCCCATGAACATTTGTTGGGTGAATGCGAACGTCAGTCAAAAAAGATTGTTTTGAATTTGTGCAATAGTTATGATTTTAGACCCAAAATATGGTCCCCCCCCCCCCCCTGGGGCCCCCTCCCCCCAGAAACCCCACCTACCCAGGCCCTCCCCCCCCCCCCCCCCCCCAGAAAAAAACCCCTGCAATGATGGCGTTCTTGCCCCGCATTTGTTAGGTTAAGTTAGTTTAGTTGACATTAGAAGTGATGGTAGTAATAGTGGTGATGATGGTAATTGTAGTGATAATGGTGATAATAGTAGTGATGATGGTAATTGTAGTAATAATGGTGATACTAGTAGTGATGATGGTTGTAGTTGTAGTGATGATGACAGCAGTGATGATGATGATGACAGTAGTAGATATGATATGGTGACAGTACTAGTAGTAGTGATGATGGTCCTAATAGTAGTGATGATGGTGACAAGCAATGATGATAGTTGTAGTGATAATGATAACAGTAGTGATGATAGTGACAGTATTAGTGATGATGGTGAGTAGTAGTGATTATAGTGAAAGTTGTAGTGATGATGAGAGTAGTAGTGATGATGGTAAGAGTAGTAGTATGGTTAATTTAGATGAAGTGGACTGTATATATTTAATTGAGTAGATTAACACATATAGAATATTTATTTACCTTTTATGATGAACTCAGTTGGTGATTGAAAGATGGCAGAAGATAGGCTAGTTGACTTGAGTAGGTTAGTAGGATAAAGAAGCGTATGGAAAGAGGCTAGGATAGGATAGATATTTACGTTACATTTTGTGATAACTAACAAAAGATGACGATGTAGTGACTATATGAAATGAGATGATGAAGCAAAAACACCTAATATATGAACTATGAAGAAGGCTTAGCGTGTGTATCTGGGACGGAGGTTGGTTGGAGAGTGAGTACGAGAGCCACGTCTTTGTGTCCCTCGTGACTATCCGCGCATGCGCATAGCATATGGAAAATGTATCCCATCTTTATACAATGAGATACTTATAAACAATCTTAATAAATAATACACAAATATTCTATATTTTATTAATTTCACCACAACACCAAACACCCCCAAATTAAATTAATTAAAGTATATATGATCCGTCGGGATTCGAACCCGTGTTATCACACACAGATTTTTGCCACCTTAACCATTGCACCACCAGGGCGGTTAAAGGTTTATGCACACGCCTACGACTTATTATCCATTCTCGAATACTGGATATTAATCTAATCATGTTCATACTCCCAACCGCGCTATGGTAGCCTAATGTTTAAGTGAGAAGAAAGAATATTCAAGGGGCATGGGAATTATAATCCTACAATACTTTCCCATATACAACTACAGAATAATATATTCTTCCCAAATGTGGACGTCCAACCTAAGGTTACGGAAGCGTTCAACTTAGGACTACGGAAAGTGTTCAACTTAAGACTACGGAAAGATACGTAACGCTAAATCAACCCAGATTACGTAACATCGAGACTGATCATACTAGATACTAAGTATGAACATATTCCTGCCAACAGAAAATATACAAAATTTACATGATTAGATTTGCCCGGAGGCAATCTTATCCTGCCAAGCTTGGGAGGATATCTGGGCCGCCTGTCGACTGGGGCGTCAACAGGCTGCGCCGAAGTTGGTGCCAGGGAGGGGACATCTATGGATAACTGGTACGAGGGGATGTCTTTGCATTCGAGGTCACCTTCAAGAGGATATAGTCGTATTGTTGGCCGTGTGATTACTCCAGTCCGGGTGCAAACTTTTGCTACCCGAACCTCACCATCACGACTTGGTAACAACTCCTCTATCCGACCCAATTTCCAAAGTGCGCGCGGGCCCTCCTCATGGATGGTTACCACGTCACCTACCCTAGGCCAATGACCATTTAATGGTGTTAGTTTACTTTTTTGCACTTCTCTCAAAGTCACCAGATATTCTGTCGACCAGCGATGCCAAATATCTCGTGATAATTTACGAATATATTTATAGCGGGCCGATATCACATCCTTACTTGTGTAGTCTGGATCTTCCATAGTATCCTCATCATGTTCTTCAGGAAGATCCCGCAGTCTGTATCCACATACCAGTACTGAGGGTGTGATTGGGGTAAGGTCTTCCAAATCACCAGAAGCATAGTATAGAGGGCGATCATTTACGGTGGCTTCAATCTCCAAGAGTATGGTGTTGAGTTCCTCAATCGATATGAGAGCTCTACCCAACACCTTCTCCAGACCAGCCTTCACGATGCCTATGGCTCTTTCCCATATGGCGCCAAACCAAGGCGCTCTGGCGGGAATGAAACGCCATTCGCAATTTACATCCGCAAGGCAGGTCTGAATCTTGGGATTGTTGCTCACTTCTTTGAGATATGTAGATGCCCCTATGAAAGTCTTTGCATTGTCACTCAGCATGATACGTGGATATCCCTGTCTACTGCAGAATCTTCTGAAGGCATGTAGGAAGCTATCACAAGTGAGGTTGGTGACCAGTTCCAGGTGAATTGACCTGGTAGCGGCACAGGTGAAAAGTATCCTATACACCTTAGCACTCAACGAGCGGCCTAGGCGGTATATTTGACCGTGCCGCCCAGCAGGGGTTTTTACCATAAATGGGGTTGTTTCCGTGCTCTTTTTCATGCATAAACAAGAGCCAGAGCATAATACAAGTATGTATCCCTGAAAGGGCGTAGATTGAGCTTTCCAATGACACCCGAACCATCCTTCTATGATCACTGGTTGTCTTGCAACGATCGTGCAACCGAAGGGCAAAATCGCTAAAATACGGTCATTTCGTTACATAATTACGTGTGTAGCGAGTGAGAGAGGGTGGAGTAGTGTGGAGTACATGTCAGTGGGCCCACAACGGTCGTGGCGAGCGGTCATGAGGCAACCTACGCTCCTCCCACCGCTCGGCTCTCTCTCAGAGCCAATATTGCGCCAAAATTGCACACAGACTTAAGTCGGGCCCCGCCACATTGTCCAGCTTTTTTAGATACGGATTTAAGTCGGGCCCCGCTAAAGAAGGGTTAAGATTGGGTGAATCTTTCACAGGGATTGCTCCACTGTAGTCAACCCCGGTAACTTTGTAAGGGTCACCTGGGGTGGTTTGCAGGTTTGGTAAGGGAGGAATTCCGACGGGATCATAATGTGTTCCCTATACCCGCCTACATTTTAAGCATTTGCGTAGGACTTTCTTGACCACCTGCCTGATTCTAGGCACCCACCGTCTTTGTCGGACATAGGTGACTATATGACCAACCCCATAATGACAACAGAGTCGGTGACACGTATCGATGATAGATGGGTGAAGGGATGATTGGGGGGCAGTAGTATTGGATACTTACTTGCCTCAGAGAGTGCTGCCAATCGTAATCTGCCTCCGCAATGTATCAAATTCCCCTTCAAGTGTAAGCCCAACTGGTTGATCAGGCTATTCCTGGACTTTGTTCCCATAACCAGTAATTTATATTCCTGCGTATATATTTCTTGTTGACAGAGCTTATGTAATAATTTATCTGCAATTCTGATCTCCTTAACATTGAGGTAAGCACTACCTGTGGGCGGTGTTCCTTTGATTTTTGCTTTTACATTATCTACAAATCGTATCATCCATGCTGTAACACGTTGTAACTTCTCATAGCTGCTGAATCTATCCCAGTCCCATAACCGTGTGTCATCTTCAGGCACCGAGTCAATTACCGGTGCCACAATAGCAGTGTGTTGCTCGCTCAAATCTATGTTTTCTGGCCATTCGTTGGGATTATTAAGCCAGCATGGGCCATTCCACCACAACACAGAAGATTTGAGATATTTAGCAGATACACCACGAGTAATGCAGTCACTTAGATTCTCTTTGGTAGACACATACCGGAACTGTGCGGTTGGGAGCAGGGTATGAATCTCGTCGACACGGTTGGTGACGTACACTGGTAGCTTCTTTCGGCTATGTAACCAGTAGAGCGTAATTTGGCTGTCACTCCATATAACTGTCTCAGAGATGTTTAACAAAGTTTTAAAAGTTTCCTCAATAAAGTGAACGAGTCTAGCAGCCCTGCAGAACTGCAGTTAGCTCTAATTTTGGGATGGAAAGGGATTTGATCGGGGCGACTTTCGCCTTCGCCATGACTAGACGGCTGCCACTTGTGTCAACAAAGTAAATGACGGTGCCGCACGCGACCTTGCTAGCGTCTGAGAAGGCATGAATGGAAACAGGATGGTCCATGACAACTCTCCGAGGAAAATTAAAACCCTTACAGAGACGAAGATCCGAAATAATGTCTTCCCACTCCTGAACCAGATCGCCAGTCAAAACCTCATCCCAACCTAATTTTATCCTCCATAATTGCTGAAGGAATAATCTTGATTTGATCGACACCGGTAGAACTATCCCCAAGGGGTAAAAAAGTTTAGCCGTCATACTCAACCAAATCCGCTTTGTAATCTGCGAATATTGTGTGTACTGAACGCCGAATGAGAGGGTATCTGTGTCCGTCTCCCAAAACAACCCTAGCACCCTAACATATTCCTGCTGTACAGCCGCCACTCCATCACGTTGCAGTACAGTCCGCATAACAGAACTATTTGTCGCCCATTCACACAGATGTAGATGGGCATCATTCATAATTTCTCGGACTTCACCATAGGTATTAATCAGGAAGCATTACCTGTAGGCTACCCAGTAAATTGTCAATGTATAGCCCTGACCGAATCTGCTGAATAACCTGCGGATCTGCACGGACATTTGACAAGTGTTTCAAGATGGTGGCATTTAACAGAAATTGGGAACATGTAGCGCCAAATAAAACTGCCTAGAATCGATAACAAATGAGGGGAGAATGTAGCTGCCGTGGAAATTTTGGCCACATAAACCGAGTATAGTCTTGGTCGTCCTCATGGAGTTTTAACATCAGAAACGCCTTCTCGATATCAGACACCCAGGCATAATTATCGAGTCTAAACCGGAGTAAAACTTGCGCTAAGTCTGGTACCAGTCAAGGTCCAGTATGCAAGCAGTCATTAAGACTAGGCTGGCGATCACTCACCTTGGCTGAACAGTCTAAGACGATACGCACTGGCGTAGTTTTGCTCTCCTTGACAACTCCATGATGAGCTAAGTAATGTCCGGTATCTGAATTGTCAAAAGGCACCTCTTCTATAAAACCACGGGACACCTGCTCCTTTATGATTTTTTAGTATTCCTTGGAAAAGTCAGGCTCTTTGATGAATCTTCTCTGAAGACCCCGAAGACGGCTTATGGCCAAACCCTTGTTAGTTGGCAGCTGATCCTTGTAATCGTTCCAGGGCAGTCTTACTTTATATTGTTGGCTGTCAGGATCGTAGGTAACGGTATCCTCATATGACGATAGTGCTTGACGCTCAACTTGCGAGTATTCCTTAGGGGTTATCCCGATATGATCTATGTCCCACAAATCATTTAAGTCATTTTTGCATGGTGGAATATTACCAGTGGACATGTATTCGTCCATTGATGTTACTGCTACTTTCAATACAGTAATTACTTCAGTGCTGGAGCTGGTAGGTTGTGCCACATATGAACCATGAACCACTTATGGCGTACCCGTACTTGGTAGGAAGCAGAATTAGGCTACCTGACCTTTTATACCCAGGTCGCACTATATCGTAGTAGTGATCCGCACCGATGAGCAGCTCCAATTGCTCTGTGTCCATTACATGAGGAACTGCTAATTTTATGCCTTTACTTTGTAAACTAACCAGTTTAGACTTTAGGCTAAGTTCACCTTTATGTTCTGGCAATTCATCAACCACTATTGCGTCTAGATGATGAAATTTACCGCTGTGTTTGTATTGCAGTGCCACGACATTATATTCCCTAGAGGCTTGTTTTCCGGTAAATCCGTGAAGACATAACTCCTCAGTTCCTTTAGAATTGTAGGAAAGGGAGGATAGAACAGAAGACTTCACAAAGGTCCTCTGAGAACATTGGTCAAGTAGCGATCCGATTTTAACACAATTATTATCCTTACCCTTTACCGGCAGCTGTACAGTGGGCAAGATTACTGTATTTTTACCTGTGGCAACGGACATTGTAGTCGAAGTAGCAGCAGTATGCTCTCTCTTGGTGTTGTCCTCCGCTGGTCTACTTTCCTTCCCTTGTTTCTGTGTACATAGGGAATGAAAGTGTTTGCCCTTACAAAACTTGCAGCTTCTTATGTTAGGGACCAGGGTTAGTACAACCCGAATGGCCATGCTCTTTTGACAAGTACCCAGTGCAGAGACGTACGTAGTTGACGGGCTCTTTTAACTTTAAGAGGCCCTGTCTTATACTTCATACACTTGTACCACAAATGATTGGTGCCACTACACAGGACACAGTTAAATTTCCTGTATTCACTTTGGGCGGTAAATGTTGCCGTAGCCATGGGTGTACCCCCTACTTTGTCTTGACCTGCCAAATTGTACACTTCAGCCTGGAAGCAATGGGTGAATTTCTTATAATCCAGGCTCAAGTCTCCCATTTCCCGTTTTATGGTTTCTTTTAGTGGTGATGGTAATTTATTGACAAGAGTCACCACACAAAATTCCTCCAAACAAATTCCATGGCTAATGATTGACCTCATCACACTCTCTGTATTGGCATAGAAGTTCTTCAGGTCAGCTGTTTGGTATTTGGGTGACGCTAGTTGATTGAATTGGGTAACATAAGCTGCCTTGATTCGATCTGGATGCCCATATGTCTCTTGCAGAAGCTCAATTGCTGGGGCATAACTTGCACTTTCGACAATGAATCCTTCGACTAGCTTATGCGCATCACCCAGAAGCTGACCCTTCAGATAGGTGAAGCGTTGTATATCTGTGAGGTCGGGATTATCATGGATGGTACACTTGAACATCTCCCAAAACCCCGACCACAATGTGGCATCACCCTCAAATTTTGGAAGAGTAAGATGTGGTAATTTAACGGTGGACTTCTTTGGCTCAGGTTGAGTCGACTCCCTCTTGACCTCTGGAACCAAGACCCCCTTTAATGTGGCAACGATTACTTGTATGCCCTCCAAATACAGGGTATCCTCTCTTAACTCCTTGATATACTCGGCGTCCGTCTCGTAAATGTCGGCCAGGTCCTCCTGTGTGACCTCATACTTGTCAAGTTGCTTTTGAATACTGAGCAACCTGGCCTCCACCTCCACCCCAGACGCCGATTCAAGGAAGTCGTCGATGTCAGAGGTCAATACCGTCAAAGAGTCCTTAAGCCCAGCCCGACGCCATTGTAAACTTGTAGCCATGATTATAGGGGAAGGAAACTTAGTGATGTTAAATCAAACTATCAATGCCAGTCCGAATAAGTTGCAGACAACAATACAGTACTCCGTGAAATCAAATTAAATCTCGAGCTGAAAATAAAACACCCTCACGAAATGCGGAATAAGAATTTTGCCCAAATATAGACTAGCAGTCTGGAGCCTTTCAATTTAACTCCTTACATAATAGTTTTGATTTAGATTTAGGAATTACAGAATCATAATTTAAGAAAAGCTGGGAGAGATTTTTAATACAATACAGTATAGGCCAAAAGTCTCTAGATGTCAAAAAAGAGGTAACGATTTTAAGTTATAATAAATTCAAAAAATTTAAGAGAGAGAGCCAATAGGGTAATTTAATCAGGCTAAACTCAATGGGTACCGATAATTTGATATTATTTATTTTAATAATTGTGGAAATTGTACACAAGAAAAGTTCATATCAAGAAGTCACAAGGAAAAAAGTTTTGAGTTGGATTAACACACACTCAGCCTATCAACTATCATATTACCCCGCCTCAGGACAAACGACGAGAGTAGAATTTAGAAAGATATGTGAATAAATAAAGAAGTTATTTGACAGTATAATTTTGATCTAGATTGAATAACATTAACTTTTGAAATTATTATACAGTACAGTATGGATGATTTTAATCTTAGTGCCAATCAATTGTGATATAATTTGGGCCTAAAGGATTAGTAATCAAAATTTAATTAGGAAATACTGTACCGACTTTGAAGAAGTTTATTATTCTAGACTATACTGATTTTGTTGGTCTACTCTAATGTCATGGTGGGCAAACATCTCGTCGTATGCCCTGTCGATAAGCGCATTCTCGTCCTGCCCAAAGCACCGGCGACAGGTGGCCAGGATCTCCGAAAAGAGACGTTTTGATGCTTTGTGCGTGAGGTGCACTCCGTCGGGACCGAAGTCGGCCTCGGAGGTATTCATCGACTGATACCACTCCCGGGTGAATGGGATATGGCGCTTTAGCCAGCGGTTAACCGCGTTTCTGATGCGGTTGAACTCGTCAGTAGAGACCCCTCGTGGAGCCTGCCGCTTCTCTACCCCAATCACCTGGACTTCTCCCCCTGAGCAACGAACCACCTCCTCGGCTAGGCCCTCGATCCCCTCCGCTATCTCTCTCGGACTGACCCCGCTTCTAATCTCGTTCCCTCCTATCACTAAGAAGGTCAAGTCGGGCTTCAGCTCCAAGAACTGACCCCAGGCTTCTGTGGACCTCAAGGTGCTGACGCGGGCATCTGGGGCGGCCAGAGGAGTAACGAAAAAGAAAGGCATGTGCACGGAGCGGTCCACGTACAAATCCCTGACGTAGGAGTGGCCTAAAATTGCCACTTTCCTAATAGGGCCCGGTTCGCAGGCCTATCAACTACTGCAGGAAAATCCTCCCCTACCCCACCACCCGTGGCACCATGAGGCCAAAAGCCCTGGGCCATGAGGTACGGACGAAGTATGGCACAATAAAACCCACTAAGGCTAGGCTACCACCAACCACCGAAACACACAAAAAAGGGGGGGGGGACTATCCGCGCATGCGCATAGCATATGGAAAATGTATCGCATCTTTATACAATGAGCTACTTATAAACAATCTTAATAAATAATACACAAATATATATGGGAATTATAATCCTACAATACTTTCCCATATACAACTACAGAATAATATATTCTTCCCAATTGTGGACGTCCAACCTAAGGTTACGGAAGCGTTCAACTTAGGACTACGGAAAGCGTTCAACTTAAGACTACGGAAAGATACGTAACGCTAAATCAACCTAGATTACGTAACATCGAGACTGTTCATACTAGATACTAAGTATGGACAAGTAGTGATGACTATAATAATAGTACTGTTGATGATAGTAATGGTTATAGTGACTATAGTAGTGATGATGGTGACCCATCGCAGAGTTGGATATGCCGTTTTGATTTGGGGCAAAACGGCACGTCTACTTTATCAACTCTGCATAAGCAGAGTTTGGTATCGCCCCCCCCCCCCCCCCGTATAGTGGGTACCACCGGAAAAAATGTCTGTCGTCGTCCGTCTGTCCCGAAACTACTCCAAGACCGTTGGACGGATTTTCACCAAATTTTACACAAAATTTGTTTGCGTGAATGCGAACGTCAGTCAAAAAAGATGTTTTGAATTTATTCAATATTTATGATTTTAGATCCAAAATATGGTTTACCCCCCCCCCCCCCGATTGTAATACGATGGTGATAAAGTAGACGTGCCGTTTCGCCCAAAATCAAAACGGCATACCCAACTCTGCGATAGGTTACCATCATCACTACTAATACCATCATCAATCACAATCATCACTACTACTGCCATCATCACTACAACTGCCACAATCATCACGACTACTGTCATCATCACCATTACTATGATCATCACTTCAATTACAATCATCACTACTACTCTCATCATCACTACTGTCACCATTGTCACTACCATCTTAATCACTACTATCATTATTGATGCTACAACTATCAACCATCATTACTACTATCATCACCACCATCTTACAATCATTATTACTACTGTTAACATCATCACTACTACTATAACCATCATCATTACTACTGTCACAAGTATTACCATCATGTATCCTATCTACATCATTACTACTGCCATCATCACCATTACTATGATCTTCATCATCACAACTATTGTCATCATCCCTACAACATTCACCATCATCACTACTACTCACCATCATCACTAATACTCACACCATCGTCACTACCATCATTACTACTGTCATCATTATCACTACAACTATCATCATTACTTGTCACCATCACTACAACTAGTATTGTCACCATCATATCTACTACTGTCACCATCATATCTACTACTGTCATCATCATCACTACTGTCACCATCATATCTACTACTGTCATCATCATTACTACTGTCATCATCATCAATACAACTACAACCATCATGACGTTCGCATTCACCCAACAAATGTTCGTGTGAAATTTGGTGAAAATCCGTCCAAAGGTCTAGGAGGAGTTTGGAGACAGATGGACAACAACGACAACGACGACGACGACAGATATTTGTTTTCCGGTGGTACCCACTATACGGGGGGCGATACCAAACTCTGCTTACGCAGAGTTGATAATGATTATGGTGATAGTTGTAGTGATAATGATGAGAGTAGTGATGATGGTAGTGACAATGGTGACAGTATTAGTGAAGATGGTGAGAGTAGTAGTGATGATTGTAATAGTAGTAGTGATGATGATAGTAATGGTGATGATGATAGTAGTAGTGATGATGGTGACAGTTGTAGTGATGATAGTAGAAGTAATGGTGGTGGTAATATTAGTGATGATGGTAACCCATCGCAGAGTTGGGTATGCCGTTTTTATTTTGGGCAAAACGGCACGTCTACTTTATTAACTCTGCATAAGAAGAGTTTGGTATTGCCAAACGACAGGGTGGATAAAAGGTTACCTGAGCATGCTTGTTAATTACTATGCAAAGTATTGGCGGATTAATGAGGGTTAACTTAGGAAAAAGTGACATGCATGAATTGGACGGTATTTTTTGCCGTCGTTAATATTAAAGTATAGGACCTGGTTGAATAACTCAAGTTCAATTGTATAACTACTTAGGTGCTAGAACGAATCCCGGAGCATGGGGTAATATACGTTTATCTTCTTAAATGGAGAGAAAAACTAGGTGGCTTCCCTAGAGCTCTCTGAGAGGATTGTATTTAGATTTGTTAATTAATCTTATATAAAACAACAGAGATACGAAAAACAGAGTAGTGTGGACTAGAAGGGATGACTGATTAGATGTATAATAGGTGTGGAAAAAGACGGAAAAGGAGGAACACAAGGGCGAAGGAAAAATAAATACTTAACTTACGAAAACGAAATGCGGGTATAAAATGACGGTATTAGTCGTTAATATAAAGAGAATGAACCCTGGTTGAAATGCACGGAATACGATTCGACATGGGCAGTGCCTCTGTGTCAGATCCTATCGATCGGGCAATTTCTGGTTCATATAATATCCTAGGCACTAAAACGAAACAGCTGAGCTTGGGGTAGGTGGATGTGACATTTTTATGGCCTATACCCTCTTTCAAGGGGGTGGGAGGGGGGTATAGCCTCGCGCATTCTACCCCTACGGTTCAGGTGGGGAGTGTGGTTTACTTAGGTTAGAGGATCGTGAAAGAGATACCAGAATAGGTTTGCACTCTCTGTATACTGGGGTTCGAGTCGGAACTGACTCGGCACAGAATATAAAAACATCCTAATGGGCGTCATGCGAGGGGAAGGTTTGTGAAGTTGGGTTGGTAGGCCTAAGGGGAGAGGACAAAAGGACAGGGTGGCTCAAAAGTTTACCACTGGGCACGCGGTCACTAAGCAGAGTAGTGTGAATAAAACTTTTTCTTTAACTTAGAAAAGGGTACATGCATGAGTGACATCGATCTATCTCATAATGGAGAGAGAGAGACTAGGTAGTTTTCCTGCACTTCTCTGGAGATGATTGTATGCAAATTGGATATTATTAATTATATAAATCAACAGATATGGATTAGTACAAGCACAGGGTTAGGTTAGTTTTCTGTGGATCGGGGGCATACATAGAAAACGGGTTTTCATGGGGTAACAATTTTGAGGCGGTTGTACCGAGTTTGACCCGTAGCCAAACTCACGCGAAATTAGTACGACGATATTGTCCAGCACGACAATTTCCTAAGCACAGACCCACATACCCGATAGAGTCTGGCATAAATCTTTAATTTCTAAACTACCCTCCTTCGGTTTCTATCCCTCCATCTGTGCCTTTGTCTCTAATTTCCTTTCCGGCCGTTCCATAGCCGCGGTTGTGGACGGCCATTGTTCACTTCCTCACCCTATAAACTCCGGTGTTCCTCAGGGCTCTGTCCTATCTCCTATTCTCTTTCTAATTTTTATAAATGATCTCCTTAACTGTACCTTCCCATCCATTCATACGCAGACGATTCAACCTTACACTACTCCATTACTTTTTCAGAACGCCCCAGCCAGCAATTCCTCAACGACAAACGTAATGAAGCCATACAACTCTTAAATTCTGATCTAAATACTATTTCCAATTGGGGCAGAGAAAACCTTGTTAACTTTAATGCTTCCAAAACCCAATTTCTCCATCTATCTACCCGTCAGGATCTCCCAGCGGACTATCCCTTATTCTTCAACAATACAAAAATCAACCCTTCATCTTCTCTCAATATTCTTGGTGTCTCTTTTTCTTCTGCTCTCATTTGGAAGGACCATATTACCAGTCTTGCTAAGGCAGCCTCCCAGAAGCTGGGTGTGCTCAACCGCCTTAGGGGGTTCTTTTCCCCTGCACAGCTTCTTGCTCTGTACAGGGGCATAGGGCGCCCTTGTATTGAGTATTGTTCACATGTGTGGGGAGGTTCCTCTCACACCGCTCTCCTAGACAAGGTTGAAAGGGAGGCCTTTCGTATCATTAACTCCCGTCCACTCACCAACTTTCTGCAATCTCTCTCTCTCCGCCGCAATGTTGCATCTCTCTCGCTATTCTATCGCTACTATAATAATCATTGTTCCTCAGAGCTATCCCAGTGCATACCACCTCCTTTACGTAGGGCACGTGGTACCCGTCTTGCAACTCAATCCCACCCCTACTCTGTGCAACTCTCCAACCCAAGAGTGAAACGTTACTCTCAAACTTTCATCTACTCAACAGCTGAGCTCTGGAACTCTCTCCCAGAATCAGTCTTTCCCTCTTCCTATGACTTAAATTGCTTCAAACTCTGTGTGTCCAGGCATTTTGGCTCGAACGTCCCTTGATTTTGGCCCTGTCACTCTTTCAACTATGGGGGAGGCACTCGCTATAGGCAGTTATGCCTTTTGCCTCCCTCAATCACATAGAAGAAAAAAAATACGAAATTGGGGATGGTCTGGGGGGGGGGGGGGGTTTCCAAATCAATGAGTAATTTCCTAATTAAATCTCGGAACTACTCCTAGGTATCTTGTCTAGTGAAATGGAGGTTGCATTAGGAAGGTTGGGAACATATAATTGTTACATAACTAAGTACAGGGCTGACATAATCAGATAGACATGTAGATGGTATATTAATTCAGGTAACGTCTATCTTGAGGAGTTATAGAATCGTCTCAACATAATCATTTCGATCTCCAACTCTCGAATATAGATTCGTAGTCGGGGATGTTTTCTCATCTGAAGCAATAGTAATAGTAACACACAAGGGATAAGGTACATAATAGGTTGAGGATAAATCCTACACAAATGTGGTTAAGAATCTCAGTGAATTACTGGCAACAAAGGTGAAACATGAACATAGTATTAATTGCCAGTACTAATAACAATCGATATGAGTCGAGTGTCTTAAGTGACGGATTAACAACAAAGAAACATTTAATATCTCCAGTTGAGAGACCTGGGGAGTATTGAAACAAATAATTGCCCAGAATGACTAGGCAAGTCACACGGCTGAGGTTCGTATTACCGGACAGTCGTGGTGGACTCCAAAACAGGGGGAGGGGCATAGGTTTACTGAGGTGTCTTCAGATTGCCGTCGTACCTACATAATGAAAATAGTATAGTCTGCATGCATGGTTGGTACCTTAATTAAATACATACTTAGTTGGTACATACAAATGTTAAGGAATAAAGTAATGTGGTTGTATACGAGAAGGCTGTGATTGGAGAGACGTATACATATGTGGAGTTATGTGAAAGGGAGAAAACGAAGTTGGTGTGGTGATCTTTATAACTATCCTGGCCTGTGACGCCGGTCCTTTCGTTCCTGTGGCATTTTAAATACCATCATCAATAACAATCATCACTACTACTGCCATCATCACTACAACTGCCACAATCATCACGACTACTCTCATCATCACTACTGTCACCATTGTCACTACCATCTTAATCACTACTATCATTATTGATACTACAACTATCAACCATCATTACTACTATCATCACCACCATCTTACAATCATTATTACTACTGTTAACATCATCACTACTACTATAACCATCATCATTACTACTGTCACAAGTATTACCATCATGTATCCTATCTACATCATTACTACTGCCATCATCACCATTACTATGATCTTCATCATCACAACTATTGTCATCATCCCAACAACATTCACCATCATCACTACTACTCACCATCATCACTAATACTCACACCATCGTCACTACCATCATTACTACTGTCATCATTATCACTACAACTATCATCATTACTTGTCACCATCACTACAACTAGTATTGTCACCATCATATCTACTACTGTCACCATCATATCTACTACTGTCATCATCATCACTACTGTCACCATCATATCTACTACTGTCATCATCATTACTACTGTCATCATCATCAATACAACTACAACCATCATGACGTTCGCATTCACCCAACAAATGTTCGTGTGAAATTTGGTGAAAATCCGTCCAAAGGTCTAGGAGGAGTTTGGAGACAGATGGACAACAACGACAACGACGACGACGACATATTTTTTTTTCCGGTGGTACCCACTATACGGGGGGCGATACCAAACTCTGCTTACGCAGAGTTGATAATGATTATGGTGATAGTTGTAGTGATAATGATGAGAGTAGTGTTGATGGTAGTGACAATGGTGACAGTATTAGTGAAGATGGTGAGAGTAGTAGTGATGATTGTAATAGTAGTAATGATGATGATAGTAATGGTGATGATGATAGTAGTAGTGATGATGGTGACAGTTGTAGTGATGATAGTAGAAGTAATGGTGGTGGTAATATTAGTGATGATGGTAACCCATCGCAGAGTTGGGTATGCCGTTTTTATTTTGGGCAAAACGGCATGTCTACTTTATTAACTCTGCATAAGCAGAGTTTGGTATTGCCCCCCCCCCCCCCCCCCCCCGTATAGTGGGTACCACCGGAAAAGAAAATCTGTCGTCGTCGTCGTCGTCGTCGTCGTCATTGTCGTCCGTCTGTCCCGAAACTCCTCCTAGACCTTTGGATGGATTTTCACCAAATTTCACACGAACATTTGTTGGGTGAATGCGAATGACTGTCAAACAAAATATAATAATTTGTGCAATAGTTATGATTTTAGATCCAAAATATGGGTTTACCCCCCACCCCCTGTAATGTTGGCGTTCTGTGTGTGTGTGCATCGTAGGGGCTCACACACAGAACGCCTTCGTTCTGGAGGCGAAAACATCTCGCCCCGCATTTATTAGGTTAAGTTAGTTTAGTTGACATTACAAGTGATGGTAGTAATAGTGGGGATGACGGTAATTGTAGCGATAATGGTGATAATAGTAGTGATGATGGTAATTCTAGTGATAATGGTGATAATAGTAGTAATGATGGTTGTAGTTGTAGTGATGATGGTGACAAGTAATGATGATAGTTGTAGTGATAATGATGACAGTAGTGATGATGAAAGTAATAGTGATGATGATAAGAGTAGTAGTGATGACTATAATAGTAGTAGTGTTGATGATAGTAATGGTGATAGTGACTAGTAGTGATGATGGTGACCCATCGCAGAGTTGGGTATGCCGTTTTGATTTTGGGCAAAACGGCACGTCTACTTTATCAACTCTGTGTAAGCAGAGTTTGGTATTCCCCCCCCCCCCCCCCGTATAGTGGGTACCACCGGAAAAAAAAATCTGTCGTCGTCGTCCGTCTGTCCCGAAGCTCCTAGACCATTGGACGGATTTTCACCAAATTTCACAAAAACATTTGTTGCGTGAATGCGAACGTCAGACAAAATTGATTTTTTGAATATATGTAATAGTTATGATTTTAGGTCCAAAATATGGTCTTACCCTCCCCCCCCCCCCCCCCCCCCCCCCCCCTCCTAACCCCCCCCCCCCCCCCCCCCCACCCCACACACCCAGCAACGATGGCGTTCTTAGTGTGTGAGCCCCTGCTAGGTTAAGTTAGTTTAGTTGGCATTAGAAGTGATGGTAGTAATAGTGGGATTGATGGTGATAGTAGTGATGATGGTGATAATAGTAGTGATGATGGTTGTAGTTGTATTGATGATGATGAATGTAGTGATGATGATGACAGTAGTAGATATGATGGTGACAGTATATATGTTTATTTTGTTTTTGTTTCCCACAGATCGGTACGTTTTCTTCGTTGTGCGCCATCTTGCTGTCTTCTATGGTGGTCGCCATTTTGCTGTCTTGCTGATACACGTGTTGTTTCCTTGTGCGTGTTTCGTGGTTGATCTTTCTTCCTTTTCTCCTGTCTTCTGCCTTCTCTTCTCTTGTTCTATGGGTCGTCGATTCCTGTGGGGTACTTTGGGAATACGGGGCAGGTTAGTTGTTTTGAGGAGTAGCGCTTTTTCTCCTTTTCTTTGCTTTTCTTTTGTTTCCCCTTGCTTGGTACGCTTTCTTTGATGTCCCCCATCTTGCTGTCTTCGGTGGTCGCCATTTTGCTGTCATGTTCTTCTTTCTTGCTGAGCTTCTTCCTCTTTTTCTTGTTGGTGTATGGAAGTATTTCTTTGTTGGTGTCTGGAAGTCTTCCCTTGTTGGTGTGTGGAGATCTTCTTTATTTTCGCTATTTCAGATATCATACTACATAATATCCAATACAGAACATAATTCAATATTCTTCCCATATATAGCAAATCATATTATTATGATACTGAATCCTACAAACTTACTACTTAACCTAAGACATGCGCATGGGGGGTATGAGACACCACACTCCTGTGCGCACGTATTTGAGCTGTTCCCATCACTAACATCGTTATTTTACCATAAATAGCATTAATACTTATCCATATGTGCCTATTATAGGTTGATTATAAAGGTATTCACCTGTTACAACAATAAAACAAGTGGAAACAGTGTTTGGATGGTCAAAATCGGCGATACAGGCCGGGAGTTACATAATGTACGGCTGAGGCAACCTCCCTCCCCTCCTCCCCTCCCCTTGTCTGGAGAGACACTGTTACTTACAGTTTCTTACAGTAGATCCTCTGGAAAAAGGCAAACTATGCCTGTGTATCCAGCTCAGTACCAGTACTTGCACTGCTGCGGTCGTTCACGGTGTTGGCGGCGGCGGTAGCAGACGCAACATTTTTACTATTCTGTATTTTTGTTTTATAATCAAACTTCAAATCTTGTCTTCCCCATGCTTTATCAAGATTACTTTCAAACTCCCTTATTGATTCGGAATCGACTACATACTGGGGCAGTGCGTTCCACTCATTTACCACTCTATCACAAAATGAGTTCTTTGCCTTCTCAAGCCTATTTCTTTTTTTGTAAATTTTCTTAGAGTGTCCTCTCGTTCTTGTTCCCTCCCGCATCAAGAAGATACCTTCACACACATCCTCATCGTACTTTCCCGACACTATCTTAAAAGTCTCTATCATATCCCCTCTCTTTCTCCTATATGCCAGTGTCGGAAGCCCCAGTGTCCTCAACCTCTGCTCATAGCCCGCATTCTTCAACGTTGGTACCAGCTTGCTAGCTCTCCTCTGCACTTTCTCCACTTCTTCTATATCCTTTACCATATATGGAGCCCACACCTGGTTCGCATATTCCAGGTGCGGCCTAACCAGCGCTGTATAGAGATTCCTGAAGATTTCTTCGTCAAGTGACACAAATGTCCTCCTTATCAGCCCTACAATTCTATTGGCTTTGTTTATCTTTTCCGCTAAATGTTCTGAGAAATTTAACTTATTGTCTATCACTACTCCTATATCCTTTTCTGCATTCACTTCCTCCATCGCTTCATACATACTGTATCCTACCTTGTTTATCTTGCTGGTCCCAATCCGCATGTACTTGCATTTTTTTGGATGAAAAGGCATTAACCAATGCTCAGACCATCCCTTCATGCCCTCCACATCTCCTTGAAGCAAACCCATATCTTCCTTACTCCTCACTCTTCTATACAGCTTAGTGTCATCCGCATACAGGTATACCTCACTTCCATTAGTTATAACTTCAGGCAAGTCGTTGATAAATATAACGAACAGCAGTGGTCCCAACACAGATCCCTGAGGTACCCCACTTGTAATTTCCCTCCACCCCGAGCCTATTCCATTCACCAGTACCCTCTGTCTCCAATCTTTCAGGAAGGCTTCTATCCATTTCACACATTTCTCCCCTATATTATAGCTTCTAACTTTCTCTATTAACCTTTTATGTGGGACCTTATCGAAGGCCTTCATAAAATCGCAATATACAATGTCTATTACATCACCATCTTCTAGAATTTGCATCCAATCATCTACCACCTTAATTAGCTGTAGTACCGTCGACCTCCCCGGCAAGAATCCGAACTGTCTCCCACTGAAAAGTTGGTTTGACTTCATATGATCCATTATTCCTTCTCTAATTACCGTTTCCATTAGTTTACACACAACACTTGTCAAACTGACTGGTCTATAATTCCCTGGGTCATTTCTCTTTCCCTTCTTAAATATAGCTGTTATATTCGCCTCTCTCCAGTCCAGCGGGATTTGTCCTGTATTAAACGATACCTCAAATAAGATTTTCAATGGCTCTACTAACATCTTCCCTCCTTCCTTTATGATTCTTGGGTGTATCCCATCCGGTCCCGGTGACTTACTTCTGTTCATTTTTGCTATAGCCCTTCTTATTCTAGCATGGGAAAACTCTATTAGTTCTAGTGCAGGTGCCTGTTTGATGGGAATAGTAGGCACTGCATCCTCCGACTCCACTGTTAGTACCCCCCCAAAGTATTTCCCCAGCACCTCTGCTTTCTCCTTATCAGTCTCCGCTCTACTCCCATCATTCAACCCCCCTACCAGCTCTGGGATCCCTACTCTTCTTGTTAACTTTTCCTGAATGTACATCCAGAATATTTTTGGATTATCCTTCACATTTCTAGCTATCTCTCTCTCCCTCTCCTTCACCCCCCTCCTTGTTTCCCACCTTATTTTATTGTTTATTTGTCTGCGTTCCAGATCCACTTCCTTAGCCTCTATACTAGACCCCCTGTTCTTTTTTAACAATTTTAATCTTTCCCACAATCGTTTCTTTCTTCTAATCAATATCCAAAGCTTTCTTTTCATTGGCAATTCTGGGTTAGTTCTTTTCCTCAATTTTGTTTTATCCTTATATTCCCTTACTGGTACACTTTTGGATACAGCATTCTCCAGTTTGACTCTAATTTTCCTCCATATTCATTCAGCGTCTTCACCGTTCAAGTATTCCCCACAGTCAATGTCCAAACACCGTCTCAGCAGCTCATAATCTGCTCTATCATACATGTATATTTTTCTATTGCTTCTATTATCCCTCTCTGATTTAATGTTACAACTAAAGCTTATACAGGCATGGTCACTACGACCTATAGGGCTATCCACATTAACATGTTCCACTATATCCTCTTCATTGCTAAAAATCAAATCAAGTACACTCCCCTGCGTCCCATCTCTATATCTTGTCATCTCTACAATATGTTGCGTTAAAAAACAATCTCTCACGTTCTCTATAAACTTATTTTCCAGGCTACCCTGTCCCGCTGGAGTAGTACAATTTGCCCAGTTGATCCTTGGCAAATTGAAATCTCCAATCAAAATTTTATATTTGTTCTCTCTATTATCTATCTCCTCCATTGCTTTCAGTAGGTTATCATCCTCTCCCCTGCTATTATTTGGGCTTCTATATATAGAGGCAATTAGAATTGATCCTCTTACACATTTTACTTCAATAGTCGCAATAGTCTCTCTCTCGCTCTTTCCCACACTTGGTAACAGTGATGACAATGCCCTGCTACCAACTCGCTAATGTTAGCACGAAAATAGACCACAGAATAAGGGAATAACAGGGAAAATAGGTGATAACTGAAGGAGGGTAGGAAAGTGGGGAAGGAGGGGAGGTGGAGGAGTGATATTTGGCATGGCCCAGGGGCAAAAAAAAAAAAAAAAAACAAATTGTTTGGGTGTTTTAAATGGATTTTTTTCCCAGCCTCTTAAGGGAAGGGCACACCTTGAGCCCAAAATTGTCAATGGAATTTCGATTTTTGTTTTCTTCTTAAAATGTTCCTTTGGTCAAGAAGAACATGTGGAGCCATATTTAGTGTGCAAAAATGCATCTACCCCCCCCCCCCCCTCCCACGGCCAACGGCCCCCCCCCCCCCCCACCACCACCCCACCAGCCATAAATAGGCCTACCTTTACCTTACCTTTGGATACCTTTGGATGTGTTCGCCGCTCTTCTAGCGGCACCAAGGAGCGCGATGCCCCTCGTTATGGGTGGTGATTTGGTGCAGTAGACTGTTTGAAGCGACAGTTCGATCCCTTGCGAGGATGGGCTCGTCTGGCACTTTTTGCAGTTCGACATCTAGGGCTCTCTTGAAGTTGTCTAACGAGATGTCCCTCATGTCTCTTACTCGCCGTGGGAGTTTGTTGAAGAGACGTGGGCCTCTGTGTGATAACCAGCCCTCTCGCAGAGAGCCCATAGCACCCCTGTTATTCATCCGGGGGATTTCGCATTCCCAGCCTCTCCTATCACTGAATTTCATGAATATCGGAGTATGTAGATTTGGTACTAAACCCTCTGCGATTTTCCACGTGTATATTATTAGGTAACGTTCTCTTCTACGTTCCAGTGAGTACAGATTCAGTGCTCTTAAACGCTCCCAATAGTGTAGATGTTTTATCGAACTTATATGCGAAGTGAAATTTCTTTGTACACTCTCTACGTCATTTATTTCACCTGCTTTGTATGGGGATGTTAATACGCTACAGTATTCAAGCCGCGGTAGCACTAGAGATTTGAAGAGTGTTATCATAGGCAATTCACCGCGTGTTTTAAAAGTACGCAGAATCCAACCCGTTAGACGTTTCGCAGCCGCCACTTTGACCTGGTTATGTACTTTGAAACCCATATTTTCAGACATTAATACCCCAAGGTCTTTCACACTGTCTTTCCGTTCTATTATGTGGTTAGATTCTGTTAAGTAATTTGTAATTTCTTTAACACCATTATTATCTCCGTACCGTATTAATTGGAATTTTTCCTCATTGAATTGCATGTTGTTTTCCCTGGTCCACTGGAACACTACATTCATGTCTTCCTGCAGTCGGCCCGTGTCCTCTTGTGTGTTTACTATCTTGCTTAATTTTGTGTCATCAGCAAAAGATGACACCGTACTGTGTCTGGTGTTGGTATCTATGTCGCAAATTAGTATGAGGAACAGAAGGGGCACTAGCACTATTCCTTGGGGCACTGAGCTTTTGACATCCGAAGGCTCAGAAGTGACTTGGTTTACTGCTACCGATTGTTTTCGGTTTACGAGGAAATTGTATATCCACCGTCCGATTTTCCCAGTTATACCTTTTGCTTTCAGTTTGTGGGCTATTATACCATGGTCACATTTATCAAATGCCTTAGCAAAATCGGTGTAAATGACATCCACGTTTTTCTTTTCTTCTAGCGCATTAAGAATTTTGTCATAGTGTTCCAAAAGTTGTGAGAGACATGATCTTCCCGCTCTGAACCCATGTTGACCGGTGTTGTGTAGTTCATTTGTCTCCATGAATGTTGAAATTTTGCTTCGCAGGACTCGCTCGAAAACTTTAATGATGTGAGAGGTTAGAGCTACCGGGCGGTAGATTTTTGGTAGTGCTTTACTCCCTCCTTTATGCAGTGGGGCAATTATTGCATTTTTCAAGCTATCTGGTATGTCACCAGTGTCTAGACTCCTTCTCCACATTATAGCCAGGGGTTTTGAGAGGTTTTCCTTACATTTTTTCATTAGGATCGAATTCCATGAGTCCGGGCCTGGTGCCGAGTGGGATGGCATGTTGGAAATGGCCTCTTCTATGTCTTTTGGACCGAAATCAATATCCAGCATCTGAGGGGTTTCCGTGGGGGAGGTTTCCATGAAAAATATATTTTGGTCTCTGATGACTTTTGTTTGATCAGGCTCACTGAATGCCATTTCATACTGCCTGCTTAAGAGTTCGCTCATTTCCTTTTTGTCCCCTGTGAAAGAGCCGTCCCCTATGCTCAGTGGGCCGATGTTTGATGTTGTTTTAGCCTTTTGTTTGGCGTATGAAAAGAAGTATTTGGAATTTTCCTTTATACCTGCAATAGCTTTCCTCTCCTCTTCCATATGTTGTAGTTCATATGATATTCTTAGCCTTTGTTCAATTTCCACAATTTCTCTATCTATTTCGACCTTTTGCCTATCCTGTAGATTTTGATGTGTGCGTCTTTGTGTGAGTAATTTTCTTCTTCTGTACAGCCTCCTCCTTTCCCGATCTTGTTTGCTTCTTCGTTTTGTTTGTCTTGCAGGTATATGGTGGCTACAGATTTGGGTCGTGGTTTCTGTTATTAAGACTAGACATTCTGCTGGTGTCAGGTTATCCATTAAATCTTCCCAGTCTATTTCCTCCATTTCTTGATTTACCTCTTCCCACCTAATGTTTTTGTTATTGAAGTTAAATTTACTGAAGGGGCCGGTTTTTGTTCTCGATTCTGAGGTTGTCTGTACACTTTCTAAGGTTGTTTTGATCTCAATTAATTTATGATCTGAGTATGTTGTGTCCGATATGTTAATGCTGTGTACTAGAGAGTCGTTGTTAGTGAAGACCAGGTCTAATATATTGTTTTCTCGTGTGGGTTCAGCAATATGTTGGGTAAGACTAAAAAAATCACAAAGTTCAAAAAGCTCTCTCGTATTAGTATTTGCTTCTCCGGTGTTATTTGCCACTAACTGGTTTTCTAGTTGTCTCCATTTAATGTTTGGTAGGTTAAAGTCTCCTAGCCATATAATATTTGGTGTTGGGTTCCCCAGGGTTTCCACTTCTGATTTTATTTTGTTGAGCTGGGTTTTGAATTCTTCTCGGGATGAGTCTGGAGGCCTGTATGTAACAATAACTGCTAAATTTAGGGATTCTATTTTAACTCCAAGTATTTCCACCACTTCAATACTGTTATTTAGGAATTCAGTACATATCAGTGAGTCATGTATGTACAAGGCTACACCTCCATGTGATCTATGCGTTCTGTCCGCCCTATGTAGGTTGTAACCAGGAATCCATACCTCACTATCTTCCTGATCTTTAATGTGAGTTTCTGTGAGAGCCGCAAATATAGCGTTTCCTTCTTCTAGCAGGCCCCTAATAAATGGTACTTTGTTCGTGGTTCTATTTTTTAGGCCTTGGATGTTTGCAAACAAGATTGGGGAGGGATTGTTTGGAGTACTATGTGTACCTAATAGTCTTCGGGATGTATTGGCCACTCTTGGGAGGCCAGGAGGTGCTCGAGGTGTTCTATGTGCTCTTCCATCTCCCTCAGTCTCTTCATCTTCATCTGCCCTTTCCCTCCTTGCCTTTTTCCTCTGTCTCGTCCTCGCATAGCTAGAGAGTTTTTTGGGCTACCATTCGTGTTAGGTCTAGCATATCTCCAAGTCCCTTTAATATGAAAAGCTGGGCATTTCATATTGTAGCAGGTCTTGTTCTCAAGTGATGTTTTGCAAAGGGATGGGTGGTGGTATTTGCAGGTTTCACCAAATCTACATTTTCCATGACTGGTTATGTTGTTGCAAATTTTGGGATGAGCAAATCTACATGAATTCCCATTATATTCGCCCTTTTGACCAAAGTAGCACCTTCTTTCCAGATAATATCTGCACACTGGTGTAGACAACCCCAGTAGGTGTGGCTGGGGCTGCAAGGGGTTATGTGGTGAGCTAAGTGTGGTTGTGGGTGATAGTGGGCTTGGTGTATGGGTGGGTGAGGCCTGCAGGGGGGTGAAGTTACGGGTCGGTTGTAGGTGGGCAGGTGGCAGTGGTGAGGGGGGAGACGATGTGGAAGGGGAGCCTGATATGGGGGCTTGTTGCATCCTACGTTCATCCTGCAATTTTATTTGATCAACAGCAGTAGGGTGGTCAATGGCCATAGATGGGATTAATGTGGGTGTTTTCTGGGTCTGGGGAAGTGTGGGGAGATGTGCGGCAGGGTTTGTGTATATGTAGGGTGCGAAAGGTTGTTGATCGGCAGGCGATGTGTGTTGATGTGCATGAGGCAATGTGGGCATTATCATGGGAAGGTGTGCGTGTGTGGGTTGTGATATTTGTATGGGCCCTGAGCCCCAATAGTTCCACATTTTCTGTGAAAGGTAGCTATGTCTTGGCTATATTTCAGTCTATCTTGTACTTCTGTATTTTCTACAGTCTGTATGACTTGCCATGTGATATCGAAACAACTATCACAGAAATGGAGGTTCTTCCCTCTTGTATTGTACGCCTCATTTATTGGTGTCAATCCTATGCAAATCCAGTGGTATGGTTGCTTGCATATCCGACATGCGGTGCCTTCATGCATGTGTATATTCATCTTACAACTCGTACAGTTGTCTCTGGTAATTTTTTTTTTTTTTTTTTTTCACCCGCCCTTACATGGGGGAGAGAGAGAGAGAGAGAGAGAGGGGGGGGGGGGGGGGCTTGGAGGACAAGGAGGTGTTTGTTACGCGGTTTGTGGGGAGTGTGGGGGGGGGGGAGTGCCACTCGTTTACCCTCGTTATGTTTAAACTTTAAGTAACTTTAAGTAACACTTTCAATAATTATCTTATGAAACAGAATTCTCACTGCCCTAACCACTTTTCCCGTTTTTGGTCGACTGTTTAGCGGAATATGCGGCACTCTAGGAAAATAATGAACTTTCCAGGCTACCTACAGTATATATAGTATCTAGTATCTATTTTAATTTTCATATTTTACCTATCAACTTGATTCAACACTGCTCAGGTTCGAATTTTCACCACATTTGGTTGCGTGGGAGATCTTTCTCTCCAATAACGTCACTACTAACCTGCGATATGGTCGAGAAATAATCTGCACTGATTTAATTTGTTTATTTATATATTGTTTTTCTCTGTTTGCTGTTATTTACGATTTTTGTTTTGTCGGTAACCTTTCCTGTCGAGGTTAAGTTTCGCTTTTTGTAAAATCGTATAGGGGGAGGGGAGGGGACGTGTCCAGGAGAGCGAGGGGATATATGTGTTTATTATCTTTGCGGTCACTGAGGGTATTTTGTTTACAGCATACATCCTGTTCCCAGGCTAAAAGTTAAAAGTTCCCCTGACTTTAATTCTCTGTATTATACTTTCCTAGTTTATTTACGTGATATACGATGTTCACTATCACTTTTAACTTAGGCTTCCTATTTTCCCATAGCCCTGTTTGATTTCATAGGACTATATAGCTAACACTTTGCTTTGGGACGTAACGGTTTTTTCTTTCCCTTCTTCTTTCCACCCGCCTTATGGGCCTGCCCTAGGCCTGTCCTAGACCAGCGCCGCGGCACTGCTGTAGGAGTTAACCCGTTGAGCCCCGGCTAGTTATAATATTTTGTTCACCCCAGTCCCAAGCCACTTTCACTTCTTTTTTTTGTTTGCTAAAATGGAAGACAAGGATGAGAAATGAAAAAAAAAAAAAAATCACCTCGGACATTTTTTTTTTGGGAGGGGGGGGAGCCTCAAAAAAATTTGTTGAGCCAAAATGGAAGAGAATGGTGAGAAATGAAGAAAAAAATAAAAAAAAAACTCACCTCGGTCATTTGGGGGGCGGGGGGGGGGTCGAAATTTCGTCTCCCCCGCATAACCACCCGCCCGGGAGCACTAGGGTGAAAACTGAGTATGGCATTGTACGGCATACATCCTAAGGAGTGTCTCACATAAATCTCAAGCCTCTAGCTCCCATACGACCGGAGTAATGAAGGTTCAAAGTGGCGGTGAACTAAGGGTGTAAAGTATCCCCACTAAGCCCACCACCACCGGCCGCGCGGCTGTCTTGGCCCGCTCACACCTACCGGCCCGGCTCCCACACACACTACGGTACCTCCCCCTCCTATTCTCCCGCCATTTCCTACCTTACGAGCCACGTAAATGATTTTAATATGCCGGACGCACGTGATGCGTCGCTGGGAGTTGGTGATAACAAACTGCCGACGCATCACGTGCGACGCTGGGTCTCAATGGGTTAACGGATTTTTTCTCCAAAACGCGTATATCTCTCCAGATATTTTATCAATCGTTCGATTTTGCACTTCACAGGACCGCGACACTACGTTTGTTTTTGTGTGTGATTTTTTTAAAGTTTAATCACCAGTATCCCGCGGGATAGTCGAAAAATCCCGGACCGCGACGGAGGTGACCCTTCTCTCTGACTGGCTTTCACTGGATGTTCAACACAACTAGTGTCCTTGTGCCCATCCCTGGTAAAACAAAACCCCTTTCCGATGATTCAGCTGCATAGGACCCCCAGGGGTGAGACGAAAAATCGTCGGTAAAGGCCAAACAAAAATAAATAAATAAATAAATAAATAATAATGCAAAAAATATAGCTATAAGAAAGATAAATATCAATAAATATGAAAAAATATGATATCTATGAATATCCATGCATATATATATATATATATATATATATATATATATATATATATATATATATATATATATATAAATAATGTCATATGTCATGTTATGTGTATCATAACAATAGGAAGTACAAAATCACAAATTTCAGAATCCAGTCGAAATACTAAAATATTATAAAATATAATAGTTTAACATGAAATTCGCAGATAATTCGTTTTCTCTTAAAGAGCGTACGCTAAGAAAACGATAATAAGAGGAGTAACTTATTTTTTTCGCCAAGGCCACTAAAATAATATAATATTGAATGTTGAAAATGGAATCTCCTGTAACTTTTAATTACATTTTTCACCTTCTAGGCACTCTGCCACGAGTATTTATTGACTTATATATGTATAATGATGCACACATATGCAACACACCTATATAAGCAACATGTCGTAGTAAAATTGCGTTTTCTATTCATGGGACCGAACTATTGAACATAATATAGGAAATATTTCGAGAATTCATGAATTTAATTATACGATAATGCACAAAACTAATTTTGGGCACTTTATATTAATGAAAACCGTGATATTATACCGATTCTTTGTGTAATAATGTGGTTTACCAATGCCTATTCACGTTTCAAGAGGTTTTAAGATGAAATTGGTGTTTTTAATGGAAAAACAACATTAATTAAATAACAAAAAAAAAAAACATAGAAAAGCAACCAATTTCGGTGAACATATAGAGGATAGTACTACTAACTAATATAATAACAAACATATTTAAAAAACATAAAATTAAGGGGGTTTTAGGATTTTTGAAAGATTGGGGGTGTCAAGGTGTGCCCTACCCTTAAGAGTCTTCCCGCAGTCGCCCGGGGAAACTCTTAATAGTCTTCCAGCAGTTGCCGGGTTAAGATTACACTTAAGCTTAGTAAAATGCCCCAGAACGAGAAGCCCACCACAGAAGCCACGAGCGAACACCACACAGAAACACCCGAAAGAAAGGTCCACAGAACGAAAGGACCAGCTGACCGAGCCAACCAATTCAGACAAGCCCAAGCCCGCAGGGCTAAGCAGCTCCAAGCCGCACCTACCTACCCCTTCTAAACTGACCATTTTCCACACTTCACGTACACTACCCCCTCGTGTCCTACACTTCTACCTACATGATGATGAACAGGAATATACATTCATATTAAAAACACCCATGCCCTGTCCCTAGGTTGAGCCAATGCCAACAAATCAGACAGCCATATATCTATGTATGTTCTTACATCCGAGAAGTAGATGTTATATACCTTAGAAGTTAATACACCCATGCTCTATCCCTAGGTTTAAGATATTAATATTAACATACCCTAACATACCTTGTCTTGCCAGACTAAGTTTCTGAAGACCCATCGCCCCCATAAAATCTATGTATTCAATCCTTAGGTTAAGTATTAATATGAACATTCCCTAACATATCTTGTCTTGCCAGACTAAGTTTCTGAAGACCCATCGCCCCCATAAAATCTATGTATTCAATCCTTTGATTAAGTATCTTTATCCGCCATTGTGTTCACCTTTTCCATTTACTTTTCCACAATTGTTATACGTCTTCCACTTACCTCCTTCGTATCCACAGTCCACACTACGCCAATTTGCTTCGTGTCCTACACCTCTTACCCGCCCGATTCTACCTACATGATGATGAACAGGAATATACATTCATATTAAAAACACCCATGCCCTGTCCCTAGGTTGAGCCAATGCCAACAAATCAGACAGCCATATATCTATGTATGTTCTTACATCCGAGAAGTAGATGTTAAAAACCACATGTCCCAACTTATAAGAAATTAAGATACCCACGGGTACACCAGGATATAGAACCATTGCCCCCGTAAGACTTAGACAGCCATGACTACAGATGTTAGCCGCCATGCTATAACGTAATTCTTACCCCAACCAGAGATTGTATAGATAACCTTGTTACTAGTATCTGTCATAAGTACCTCGAAACAATAACGAAGTACCCCTACGAACTGCCGCTTTTCTTGGTATATATTTCATAGAAAACGCAGTTCCCAGGGACAACTAGACGTGCAAACACTCGTCCCAACTAATAGTATCCATAACCCCTCGTACTGACGAAGAATAATACACCATGTTTTTCCCCACTTTACCCACAGTCAAGCACACACCTACAGTTCACCTCCTTCTCCCCCCCCCAGCCCCACAGTCCACATAATTCTATCTTTTCCAGACTCATATACCACCCCATAGTTGCATTCCCCGGTAGCATTTGGCTAACGTACTTTCACTGCCTTTTCAAACTCCAATATCAACTGCAGCCTAATGCCATCCCCATGCCCAGAGACCTTAGGGTCAAATTTCCCTGTAGCCCCCTGAGTTTCCCCCCCTCTCATTAAAATACCCCGCGCTTCTCGACTCTTGTCCGACCTAGCCTCTCTCTCATACCTCTTGAAGATCCTTGATTTTTCGGTTGCTAACGCTCTCCAACCTTTTATATATATACCCCTATCCAGCCTGCCTTCCCTTAGTAGGCCAGAACAACATTAGAACTTTACTAACCCCTTGCATGCCATCTATTCTCTTACAACCTATTCACAACCCTGCACCCAATGGTCGTCGGTGCGAGGCTAGCCGCCTCACCAGTAACTAACTTCTATTGCCATACTTCCAGATAAATGTGGCAGAGTTAGCAACCAGTCTCCACCACATCCAGCAAACCCTACGATTAACAACCAACCGATTAAAACCAGCTAGCCAAGGCACATTCGGTTTGGATATTAAGAAGACCCGCATCTGTCTCATAAACAGAGGGTTATTACAAACACTGGTGATATGGCAAGCCCCTAGCCACAGCCGCCGGACGACCATCCCAGAGAGAGAGCGCCCGGCTACCCCTTTTTACCCACCCGAGGAGGGAGACCCCCACCCCCGCGGAGGTATACCTGACCCCTGTTTTGACTTCCGGGTCATTGCCAGGTAGCCCAGGAATTCTTCCTATCAATGAACTAACCATGCATGTCTAACCCCCTTACTCACCTCTCTTTACCCACAATAACCCATTCACCTGTCTTGCATACTCGGATAGTCAAATTAGCACCTCAGCTATGCCATAGAATGAAGACTGAGCAATATAAGAGAGACGCCCCTATCACAGCTGTCCCAGTCCTCCCCGCAAAGTAGATCCAGTCTCCCTCCCATAAATACTTCCAGTATAGCCAAAATAGTACCTTTTACTAAGGCTCAGTTATATCACAATATGAAGGCTTCCTATAGCCATGTGCCACAACAGTAATCACCATCTTACCTAGTCCCCATATCTATTGAGAGCTCAAATAAGTCCATAAGACTCGAGATCCCTATGGCCTACAGGGTCCAGAACCGAGCCTATAAACCCAGCTCCCGCTCCCAGTAAAATCAGTTGAAAGTTAGACACCAACCAGTGATTCCCCACCCTGAAGTTAACCTCTAGCTCTGCCCTTGTGTTGTTCCTGAGTTGAGAGATTCCAGAGCCGACAGACTCCGTGGCAGAGATTAAAATAGAAGCATCTGTCCACGTACAAGTACCGACGTGCACCTTATAACCTTCACACAAATTAGTGGGTATATAAGTGTGTAGCCAGCACCGATCGCCAAGAGATCCGACTTGAGAACTTCCTACATTTGGACCACCTGGACGGCCGAGGAACCAGTCGTTAGCCCCCAACATCACCGGAAGCAAGATAACCAGGACCAGACCAACAAATACTATTCAAGATTCATATAATTAGTACTAACGTGTTATAGTACTAGTTCGATTCACTTATTAACTTTTCTATGAAGTGGCTATAACTTTGCCCAGTGTAACTCATATTTAACCATTCCATTTGGGACGTACTAAGCGTATCAGTGTTCATTAATTAACAGGCGACATTGACTCTCGTAATTACCTTATTCAGATATTAACCCTCCTTTAGCGGGTGCTCTGTGGCCGTTTTGGGCCTTTCTGGGCCGTTCTGACTGCTATATCAACCATCAGTATGAAAGGAACTATATTGCGCCGAAAACTAGGTGGAAATCGCTACACAATGACGCCACATACAGCTACGTAGCACTCGTGGAGCACTGACAGTGTTACCTCGAAGATGGAAGTTTAGCGGATTTTGCTACCTTGCTCACTTTTAGCGAACTATTGGTTACACTGTCATCCTCACGCGCGGTGGGGGAACTGGAGTTAGTGTGGGCCGGGAGGCCACAGATGTCGGACGTATGGATCATTACTATCCCACCCATTTTCACTCGATTTCCACCCTTTTTTCACCCGTTTTTTGCCAGTTTTTTCAACTCGACTTATGTGGTGAGCCGCTTTTTAAGGGTTAAAACCCTAGTGATATCTAACGTTCGCCCACTGATTTGTGTTCTACGTATTTCTGCCATAAGAATATAAATCTTAGATCAGTACCCCCTTGAGGTTACTAGAATTTCCGTGTTCTAAAATATACGCGTGTCTAATTCTAACTGTGAACTACTACTTGTGCACCCGACCTGCCAGTAAGAAATCTAATTAGTGAAATTGAATCCATAAGTACATTGAGGTCTTCCAGTATTTTAAAACTTGCTAATTAAACCAGTGATCAGAAGAGTATACCTGAACGTTGGAAGTGGGAGACTAGGCTCCATCCAGATCCGCTAATGCTAGCAGTTCCCTTCTATTATTTGTTTTGTACGAGTATTACTATCTTTCTATGCTCCTTATTCACCTACTTCAATAAACGTGATCGTGTGTCGTGTTACCGTGTGTTTATTTTGTGTTCTCTATTCCTCATACCTTGTATTGTGCATGCAGCCTTATATACCCAGTCAGATAGAGCCCACATCACCCAAGTTAATCCTGTAGAAAAACAGGGCATAACATTTAGACTGTCCATGCTCATGTATTAAAAGTATCTATAGTTCGAAACATGTGTTCATGCCTTGTGTGGCCTCGTGGTAGTTGTTGTTGTTGTTGCTGTTTCCAAGCTGCCTGGCCGAACATCCCCAAGGCCCCGAGCAAGGCCAAGGCCATAACCGAACGCCCCCACAGAACCCTCCCTGCCGACCACAATAAAGCCTGGGTGACCGAAGCCACCCCATGGCGAGGAGCTGAGGAGGGAGCGGAAACGCCCGGGAAACCAAAGCCCCACCCAGGGCCCTGTGCACTTCAGCAATTATGAAGAGAAAGTTGAGGGGCAAAGGAAAAATGTGACGCTTTGGCTTCCAATCTTGGTAGATTGGGAGGTCAATCCACAGAAAAGACGCCGTCACTTGAGATCTAGAAAATATATAAGTAAAAGGAAAAGTCAGAGTAAGCTATGGGTATGGCAGAGATCCCTCAGTTCACACTCTGAAAGACCAGCCCATCACCTCGTGGTAGTTGTTGTTGTTGTTGTTCCCCAAGCTGCCTGGCCGAACAGCCCCAAGGCCCTGAGCAAGGCCAAGGCCATAACCGAGCGCCCCCACAGAACCCTCCCCGCCGACCACAATAAAGCCTGGGTGACCGAAGCCACTCCATGGCGGGGAGCTGAGGAGGGTGCGGAAATGCCCGGGAAACCAAAGCCCCACCCAGGGCCCTGTGTCCCTCAGCAATTATGAAGAGAAAGTTGACTACCCTCGTGGTAGTTAGAGTGGTCAGCCGCCCAGAAAGGATCCGCTACAAATCTCCGGCCCGACGCAAGTGGGCAAGAGAGTGTGGTTTCCGAGTGTACAATCGTATGCAGTAAAAAATTACACAAATTTTATTGAATAATTCTCAATATCTTGAAACATTCCTGAGATGGGGGATAAAAGCGCAAGAGAAGATGGAAGCACCAGAAACAAAACAACTCCTGTCACCACGCTGCCAAGGCAAGAGGACATAAGAGCCTCCTCACTGCGTCAGGCCCGGGTTGCCACCATCACTTCGCCACTTCCCCTGACACCAGGAAAGGTCATAACTGTGAGGTTAACCACCAACACCACCAGCAAAACCAGAGAAGTCCAATACCAGCGTCCAGGAAGAGAAACCTTCAATAAGACCCAAATCACCACGTGCCCACCTTGCCCGGAGACACATCACCGCCGTTGCGCGAATTCCGAGAAAGGCTACCTCACCCTCCTCCGCGCACAACCGCCTTTCTAGATCCAAGGTGCGCAACCGGAAAGAACGATGGAACTGGCAAGACCTCTCCAACCAAATCCACAAGTGATACAATTGAAAAGATACTCTAGATTGCACCGGCAGACTAGATATCTGGAAGACTTGGGATAATATCTGAGAAAGTGCATTGAGGGAGTAAGACACTGGTGGAACTACTCAACGCCTTTCTCGAAGTTAGCAAAGATTTTCCGTATCCTTGTTGGGCCACACTGGTGCAAACCAACATCGGGCACTTTGCCTTGCTATAGGAATTACTATAATCCCAGTAGTAGCACTGGCCACGCGCTTTGGTTTTAGTACACCTACCCCCTCAGTAAAACTTGGTTGGAAGAGCGGAAGACACTGGTGAAACGGTTTCCCTCTAGGTCAGGAATTTAGTAGTGGAGGGTGTAAGACACTGGTGTAACAACTCCTTACTTAGTCCTTACGATACGAGAGCGTAAGACACTGGTGTAACAGCTCGTACTCGTAACTATCCCAAAATATCCATCATATAAGTTCCTCGAGAGACTCGCATAGAAGTCTAGGTCTGAAATGTAAGAGAGAGCGTAAGACACTGGTGAAACGGCTCCTTACTTTAATCCCATGATACGAGAGCGTAAGGCACTGGTGTAACGGCTCGTTTTCATGTAAGACCCTAACCTCTACAGTCTTCAGAAGATCTACAAGGAAGTCTTCTCCTACCTTCTGTCACCGTCACACGACAGGACCACCCCTACAAACCAAGACGTCGTTGGGAATACCAGGCAGCAACGTCTTCAGAGATCGTCGGAACCTGCCTATATCTTCCCCTTGAGACGCCTAGAGGATCTTCGATCGTGCTGCTATTTACAATCTATCCCTGTCTTATGTAACATTGCACCTCTATCCATATGATTTTGTGTGAATAAGAATAACCTATGTTTGTACTCTGTGTTATATTATCCTCTATTGCCTTCGTGCTTGTGTTCTTGTGTGTTCTCATCTTCTCCAGTCGAATAAGAACCTACCTATAAAGTCAATACAACCCCAGTATAATCCTGGTATAACAACTCCCTATAACACATTCCCAAGTCAGTACTTCCCTAATCCAATGTTCAGTGTCTCATCTTTATCATATATTATTGTACCAGGTACTTGTGCAGGAGATCATACTTGATAGTAGACGGTTTGTAGCGCTTACAGTAGATATGCTATACATCAGATTTGTTTCGATCCAGGATCCTTAATTAAAGCTAGGTATAAACACCACTTGTTTTTGGTCTGAGGATTATTGGCTCTAAGATTTGAGTCTCGAGTTCGAACCCTGGCTGGTTTATAGCATATTTGTATGTACTGTACATGTATCGACAAAAGTCCGGCCCCAAAATGTAAATATTAGGTGTACAAATTTATGAAAAGATTTGATTCTGCTCGGGATAGCATTGAAAACTTAAGACCCTAATTTATGTTGTTGAGTATACGCACGCATGGAGTTATAATAGCAAGTCCATGTGTACCAGTACTGTACATTCGTATGGAATTCAAACATGCAGTGTACACTGTATAGATAACTAATTTAGTAGATTAACTACAATGTATTTCCATAAAGTGTATAATCATGTGATCAATTACTACTACCTGTATATAAGTACAACTAGATACTGACATAGTAGCGGTGGATATGAGTGGCATGTTAGAGAGCGCCGTCATGTTGGTAGGTCTGGCCAGGTGGATGTCAAAGATAGCCTTGAAGACGGGTTCATCCCAACACGGGAAGGCACGGCGAGCATCTGTCGGGGAGAACTGAGTACCGGCAACCACCCTGGAATACCAAAATATACCGTCAAAATGTATGGGGTTAAATCCTATTTGGTCCAAGGCAGGCCTTTTGGGCCTCCCTTGTTTCACTTCATTTGTTTGGAGATCTTAAGACGTTTTACCTCATTAGTTTGACGATAATAAGACACTTCACCCCATTCACCTGTCATATTTTCTGGGTGGGTGATACCGAGCTTGTAATTTAGAAGAAAGCGACCTTCGGCCGGGACATATTTCGATAACAAAAATGTACAAACCTCGCTTAAAGGAGGTCTGGGTGTTTTTGTTTTGTTTTTTATTAATAAAGGAAGTCTGAAAAGGATTTTTTTTTTAGACTAGGGGACAAACTTAAATACTGTACAGTACATTGCTCGAAAAGGGCAAAAACTAGAAAAATCCTCAATAATATCTAAACAAAATATCATAGTTATCCACAAAGCGTCGGATCAGATAGTATTAAAAAGTTATGAAGAGGGGAATGAATAAGTACCGGTATAATAATATGCCTTTATAAAGGTATAATGGTAGTAATGAACCTACCAAGTGCAAGGATAGAAAGGTCACTGTCAATGTACAGTTGTCAAGACATGTACTTGGTTTAATTACTGTGGGGAAATTACATGAATTTAGCTAGCGTAATAGGTTAATGCATAGCATTAACCCTTTCAAGATCCAGTACGCATTTCTTTTCGGTTATCCGGCTATAATTAGACTATTTTATTCAGATTAGGAAGGGTAAAGGAGAAAGAGGAATGTGTGGTAATAGTGGGGAAGATGTACACTCGCTCCAAGAAGTATCTGCACCCCTATGCTGACCATCTGGTGTGTACAGCTCGGTAGGGTTGACACCTCTGCCTGCAACTATATTCATGTGTCAGAGACGATCGCCCCTGACACATGGATATAGTTGCAGGCAGAGGTGCCAACCCTATCAAGCTGTACACACCAGATGATCAGCGTAGGGGTGCAGATACTTCTTGGACCGAGTGTACAGTACAGAGAGTGAGAGCGAGAACGGAGAAATGGGTAGATGACGAGCAGGGCGGATTTAAGAAGGGAAGAGGATGTGTAGATCAGATTTTTGCCTTTAAATGTGCTGTGGAGAAATATCTGGAGAAGGGACAAAAGTTGTATGTTGCCTTTATGGACTTGGAGAAGGCCTATGACAGAGTTGATAGAGAAGGTCTGTGGAAAGTACTGAGAATATACAGAGTAGATGGCAAGTTGCTGAAAGCAGTGAAGAGCATGTATTAGAGTGCAAAGGCATCAGGATGTGTGGAGAATGAACAGCAAATTCTTTTATATGAATGTTGGATTAAAGCCATGGTGTGTGATGTCCCCATGGTTATTCAATATATACAGTATATGGATGGAGTCATAAAAGAAATACAAGGAAGAGCAGTGGATGTTGGTGTACCGCTGATATGGGAAGGAAATGAGTGAAAGATGCCTGTACTGCTCTTTGCCGATGATACAGTTCTGATGAGCGATAGTGAATGGGAGTTGCAGGGTCTGGTAAATATCTTTGGAACAGTGTGTGAAAAACGGAAGGTAAATGCGGGGATGAGTAAGGTTATGGTCTTTGATAAGGGTCTTGTCTTTGATAAGTCACAGAGTGTGAGGTGCGGTTGATCAGCCAGGCCATGGAGGGGCGGCTATGGAGAACGTCAGCTCATTTAAGTATTTGGGCAGTGTGTTGAGCAAAGATGGGAGTATGGATGAAGAAGTGTGGGAGAGGGTGCAACAGGGGAAGAGGGTTGTAGGAATACTGAAAGCAGTATATAGATAGATAGATAGATAGTAACAAGAAATAGGCTGGTCAGCATGGAAGTAGAGAAGTCCTTGCATCACAGTGTGGTAATCCCGACATTGACTTATGGGAGCGAAGCATGGACCTTGTTAGAGAGACAAAAACCAAGAGTGAGAGAGGTGGAAATGAGTTACTTAAGTGTGTGCAGAATTACATGGAGGGATAGACAGACGAATGACGAAGTACGAGAGCAGTGTGGTGTGATGTAGATGTGCTGAAAAGTGTGAAAAGGAACACCTTGAGATGGTTCGGCCATGTGGAACATATGGGAAGTGAGAAAATTACTAAGAGAAGAGAGTGAGGTGGAAGGACAGAGAGGGAGGTGAAAGGATGAAGTTAAGAAGTATATGCGTGAAAGCGGTGCTGGATGGAAGGAGGGGCATTGACTGACTGGAGACAGAGGTGCATGTGGGTGCTTCGTTCGTGGCCACCCCTTCGGGGATCACGGCGTCCGGCAATAGATAGGTAAATAGATAGGAAGGGGATATGGAAGTCAGAGGATTAATTGAGATAGTCGTTACCCTTATTATTCCCACAGATCCTTCTTAAACTGTATAAAATCGTCTAATGATAGCCAGGATAAACTGTCATAGTGTGCTACAATCTTCAAAGGGTTAATGAAAATACATGGCCCTAGTCTCTTAAAATAACATTATTTCAAAAGACTAAACTCACAAGCAGATCTTCAAACTATATATATAAACCTGTTAGAGCATTAAATACTATCACTCATTCACAACACTTGTCCCAGGTGCGTGTTTCGACAACTGTAGGGTATGAAATATCTGTTGAGAAATGCAGAACTCGTTTACTCAGGGAATAATTGTGAACAGATCTTCAAAAATATTTAATTTTCGTTTTCTCTTAGCATTATTCCCCAAGGATATTATGCTTATCAGGGATTTTAAACATCGATAACTTACAGTGAAAAACTGTGTTGTTAACGCCTAAGTTGCGGCGCTCGTCACCATACGCAGGGCAAGCTGTAGCACGCAGTGCAGGACCTCTTCATCTGTCGCCCACCAAGTCTGGGCCAGCACTGATGTAACTCAGAGATCTCTCCCACATGACTGCAGTGTTACACATAGCCAGGCCAACCGTGCCTGTCTCCCCTTGGCTCAGTGCAAATCGACCTCTCGAAGCTATATCACAACTGCCTCACTGTCTCGTCTAGTAATCTTAGACTCTATATACACTCACACGCCACATATAAAGCTTCTCATTCACTAGATACAGCCACTCATTACATATATTGAGTGGTGATGGGCTGGTCTATCAGAATGAGAGTTGAGCGTTCTCTGCCATACCCATAGCTTACTCTGACTGTTCCTTTTACTTATATATTTTCTAGATCTCAAGTGACGGCGTCTTTTCCGTGGATTGACCTCCCTACTGCCAACCCTGGCAGATTGGGAGCCAAAGCGTCACATTTTTCCTTTGCCCCTCAACTTTCCCTTTATAATTGCAGAGGGGCACAGGGCCTTGGGTGGGGCTTTTGTTTCCTGGGCGTTTCCACACCCTCCTCAGCTCCACGCCTTTGAGTGGCTTCGGTCACCTGGGCATTATTGGTGGTAAGCTGGGAGGGTTCTGTGGGGGCGCTCGATTATGGCCTTGGCCTTGCTCGGGACCTTGGGGCTGCTCGGCCAGACAGCCTGAGGAACAGCAACAACAACAACAAACATATATTGAATTTGGGAATATCCATACAATGCTAATTTATTGGAAACAGCAAGAATGTTTTCATGGCGTGTTGTTGGGATTTGTGGTGATGTACTGAAACTAAGTATAGCACAAATTCCATCCCAAAAATATTACGAATTCGGGACATTAGGGCAAACATTTCAGTATCAAGACCACTCCACTACACCTGCCCTAGGAGGGGAAATATAATGCATTCCAACCAGTGAGAGCCTGTTTGATGCTGTGACGTCACATAACACCTACAAAATGATATGAGTAAACAATTATAAAAATTGTTTTACCTGACAGTAAATTGCGAAAACTGTAGTTAACTATGAAAACTTGGCATTAATATGATGCAGAGACATGGTAGTGTGACATGTTTCCATTAGTTATCGGTAAATTAACTGCTAGGGGCTTAAATCCTCCGCCAGGTGGAAAAGAAGACAGTGATTATAATAGTGATGATACAGTTACTCATTGAAAAAGTATTAAAACAAAATAACATCTCCACAACAATATGAGCAATGACTTATAGAATCATATTATAACTGTAACCTTCATGGATGGTACGGTACTGCTTTTCATTTCAGCAGAGGATTATCTGTCTCTCTCACCTGCATATTCCCTGGCCATCAATGTAGACCCAACTATCTCTCACCTGCTTATTCCCTGGCCATCAATGTAGACTCAACTATCTCTCACATGCTTATTCCCTGGCCATCAATGTAGACCCAACTATCTCTCACATGCTTATTCCCGGGCCATCAATGTAGACTCAACTATCTCTCACCTGCTTATTCCCTGGCCATCAATGTAGACCCAACTATCTCTCACATGCTTATTCCCTGGCCATCAATGTAGACCCAACTATCTCTCACCTGCTTATTCCCTGGCCATCAATGTAGACCGAACGGTAGAACCCGACGAGTTTATCATTGAGGTAGCCCATATACTCCATAGCCAGGCTACAGGTGGTGTTATGTGTCAAGTTCTGGCCTAGGTGGGCGGTGTATAACTGGTAGGTGGGGTCGTAGGTCTGATTCGCTATCTCTATCTCCACTCCTTCACACACCACCTACAGAAGGAAAATATACTTTGTGATGGGGATTTTTAATCATATGGGCGAGACGAAAGAGAACAGAAAGTTGTACACGAATATATTTCGATATACAGTATATGTTTTATATTATGAAAACAAAATGCGAGCATCATACCTCTCACAAGGAAATATATACTGTATATATATATATATATATATATATATATACCGGTATATATAAATATATATATATATATATATATATATATATATATATATATATATATATATATATATATATATATATATATATATATATTTACAGTATATATACTGTATTTATATATATATATATATATATATATATATATATATATATATATTGAGAATATATCACAAATACATGTGAGCCACTAAATGTTTCTAGTCTCTCAGTGGGGATCGAACCATCGACCATCAGAACGATAGCCGACGCTTAATCAATTACACCACGGCAGTCTGCCGTGCAGTCTGTCGGCAGTCTGTCAGACTGCCGTGGTGTAATATATATATATATATATATATATATATATATATATATATATATTGTTACGTATCTTGATTCAGAAGTGGTTAACTTAAAGAAACTCGACCGAACAGACAATATGAAAAAGGTATCAGACAGCTGAAGGCCAATAAACTTAAATTGTTAAAGTTTGTTATATTGTTACTTGCTTTCCTTTTAGCTGTTGTGACTCTTTATCCTTTATACTCTGATACACTACAATTATGATCAATCATGAAACTATTTCAGGTCATAGCGAATCATTTCAAGGTTTAATATTCAGTAGTTTATAAATTAAGAATAGAGAAAAGCTTTGTATGATCGTAAGGACTTTTAATGAATCTTTATTAGTATTAAAGTATAAATATTATTAAGATTTTTTTTATATATAATTAATTTAGTTCGTTAACCCTTTATAGATTATGATTCACTCTGATTCTCTTTCTTCGTTATTCTCTTAATTTATTATTATTCTCTCGTTAGCTTATATCTGATTTATTCTTATTACTGCAAGACATTTAATTAATCAATACGATAAGGGAATATAACAAAGTCACATATAAAATGGAATTGTATTTATAAACAAATAACGTATTTTACAACTAAACAAAATAAGTGAAAGAAATTAACATTTGATACTTCAGGATCGTTTTGTATCCATTTTGGTTCACTTTAACTATATAGAATAAAGTTAGTTTGCTTTTCAATATAATTTAAGTCACAATAATTTAATAAGACTTAAAATAATGCTTAATTACTAATGACACAATAGTTTTACATCAAATAATTTAAGTATCAACTTTAGTAAAATGTCAGCCATATAAATTTAAACACCATATTTAATATATAATCTTCAATCACAAATCCTACATCACATGAGGGTAAGTATTCAGAACATACTGTACCTCTTAATAGTCACAAATTCCCTAAATAACGAGTAAGAGGTCACGAAGCACGCTCTTAAACACAAAATAACACCTATTATACAAGTCTGTTATAGTCACGTCTCGCCCATGCTGCTGCTCTCCACCCAGATAAGAATGTAACTGACTAACACTCGAATATCTGTCCTTATATAAGAGTCCATCACCACACTAGTCCAATCAGGAGTCACGTAGGCCGGGATACACGTGCCGGATCCAATCAGATTACAGGCTGGTTGTGTGGGCCAATTACAGGTGAGAGGCAGGTGTGTGCAAAGTATATACACTCTAACAAGTAAACCTATCAAACAAATATTGGAACCTGTGACGTCACAAGGTAGGCTCCACGCTTGCTACCTCCTTATTTACTAAAGGTGGCTCTCGTAAAGTCAAAGCATATGGAATACTGGTATATACGGTTTTGTAACAACGGTTATAATGAGTTGATAAAAGACTGAACAACTTAATTCCAGTGTATAACTAGTCCCAATGAGTTCGTATATATCGATAATGTTGGTGTTAATGAAGCCTTTCTCAGCAACTTCTGGGCTTCTGTTACATAATTATATTATCGAAATATAACTTCCGAAGTAGTTTGTACATTATGATATCATAAGTAAGGATATTACAAAAGTAATTGACTTCATATGAGTATGCAGTTTACCCCTATATTACTGCAATTTATCAATAAATATGGTCAAAATGCCGAGAGGGGGAAAATACACTCGTTAATCATATGTGTTTCCTTATTTACACTTGAGTAAGAGTCCCGATACTCTGGTAAGCAATCTTGCGCAGGTTTACGTGTTTATGTATGGTTCTAATTATGTACTGGGACCAACTTCACTTGTGTTATTGCTGTTAAACATACATTACTTTACACAGAAAATCCTTGCCTCCATCTTCCCAAGCCGTCGCTCTAAACGTTGTCTTTAGATAAATAGTAAAGAGAACGGGAAATTTATAATTTTAGGACTAACACAATAGTCAGATCAAAATGTATTTCACAGTCAATGAATACGGTTGCAAACACACACCTTCATAAACAAAGCTCCCCATAGTGTTGGGCATGTACCAACGGGTCAAGTGGTGAGCACGCTCGCGTGTGAATCTGAAAGACCCTGGATCGAATCCCTGCCACGGCGGACATTTAGTGGGTGCGGTAGTACGTCCTAGCATGTTTCACATGCTTGCACCCAGTCAGGGGACATCCTGACGACGTATACAGACTAAACACACATAACAAAGCCACTCCAACACCTTCCTCTCTCTCCAACACCCCTTCTCCCCTCTCAACACTCTTCTCTGAGCTAGTGCCGATAAAAATGGCATGGTCAGTCCGGTAAAGAATCGCAAGATTCAGAGTCATAAAGATTCCAGGACGAGCTCATTAGCGGCGGATCCCCAGATCGACCGTGGTGATTGTCACCTAAACATCTACAAAAGTACAAAAGTACAAAAATATGTAAATATAGAATAATATTATATTATATTTGCTGAAATACTCGGTGGATTAATATAATGTCGGTAGCCAAGTGGCATTTTTCGAACTGAATTATTGACTATAATACAGCACTAAATGGGGCCTAAGATACAAACATTATAAGATACTTGGTCAAATTATAAAATTTTACCCATTATCCAAATGATATAAATGGTGAACAAATGAGATTTTTCGTGTTTTTCTAAATAAATACAGTTCACCATTATTTTCGGTTAATTAATATTGCTAGGTCTTAGTATAATAATTGATATTGTTTTTACTTTGATATATTTGTTTTATATTTATAAAAACATACAACAAACAAAATGTCTCTAAAATAAATTAAGTGAAAAAAGAAAATACATTTTATATCGTTTCTCATTGTATTCGTCTGCGCTGACTTGTATGTGACGTCATAGTTTTATAAGACTGCCCAAGTTGGAGGTGCTAGTTGGAATTCGAGAATCGGATGGGTTTATTTGTTAGAGTATTATATACTTTGGGTGTGCGAGCCAATACAGGCGCTCGAATGTAGAGGGAGAAGGGGGGCTCCCACTACGTCACCGCTGTCGGGCCCGGCCGCATATTGCCCTTCTGTATACTGGTTCGGCACCTCTGGTGAGAACGACCGCGCGCGGACTATTTTATGGCTAACTCAACTAAACTCGCGCATATTCTCCGTATGGCGCGCGGTAACGAGACGAATAGGAATAGGCCTTGAGTCAGAATGAGACTACAGTTTTAAATCTTATATATTTCATTAGTTAAAAATAATATATATACAATGCTTTACATATCGTTATATACTGTATATATACAGTATATATATGGGCAATGTCAGCTCAAGAATCTAATGGTATATTTAAACAAAAACAAAGATCAAACCATCATATATATTAGGATGAGGCTAAGATGATCTGGTCAAGCTGCTATTATGAAAGACTATTTGCCGAGTCCGCCTTGATCAGAGTATATAGAAACACTATGAATCTAAATAATGGCCTTTACAAAATAGATAACATCCTGCTAAATCTCCTCCATGAACATTATAAAATAAAAAGAGCAAGAAATATAGGTCCAGACCGTCAGATTATAGACTGAAACAGCTTGTAGTTTGACCGCTGACCCTTTTGGTGAGGTCAATCCTCATAGTAAGATCCTTCTCACACCCAACCCTAATTATAAGGCCGACTTATAGGCCCAACTCACTAATACTATGGGCCCTGGGGACTACCCTCACCAAAATGGTCAAGTCAGCATAAGTAAAAAAAAAAGGAATCTGCAGAGAGCCGAATGGTCCACACACGGAACGTATACCGTAGTAATTAGATACATAACTCATTAATACTATGAGGATTGACCTCACCAAAAGGGTCAGCGGTCAAACTACAAGCTGTTTCAGTCTATAATCTGACGGTCTGGACCTATATTTCTTGCTCTTTTTATTTTATAATGTTCATGGAGGAGATTTAGCAGGATGTTATCTATTTTGTAAAGGCCATTATTTAGATTCATAGTGTTTCTATATACTCTGATCAAGGCGGACTCGGCAAATAGTCTTTCATAATAGCAGCTTGACCAGATCATCTTAGCCTCATCCTAATATATATGATGGTTTGATCTTTGTTTTTGTTTAAATATACCATTAGATTCTTGAGCTGACATTGCCCATATATATACGGTATATATATATATATATATATACCGGTATATATATACTGTATATAATGTTAGGGATTTCTATTTCATTCAAGTGTCACTGGTTGTAATTTATTTTTATTTTTTTTATATATTCCAACTTACTTCCTCTCGGGCATAGGCTGAGAGCCTTAACATTCACCACTTTACAATGAACAGTGAAGCCCGTGAGGTCTTGTTCCAGTCTAGGGAGTGAGACATGTGAAGCACGTAGAGTACAACGAGCACCTGCCATCTTGCCTTCACATGAGGCACGGTGCTCACTCATGGCCCGAAACGACCCCATCTCTGAAGCCACCTCGTTCCCGTGCTTCACTGTCTCACCCCCTACACTCGGACTCTCACACTTACACACACACAACGCCACCTGTTGAGCAGATAACTCACCAATTGAGGTATTGTGCTTGTTATGGTGGGTACGATCTTTAATTATTTATGATTGAACATCGTATGCAATGTTATGAGCCCGGTATAATTAATTCGACCTGTAGACAGCTTAGTTTTATATATAGGAAGATATTTTTGTTCAAGAGTGTACGATTCAGAGTGTAGTGGTATTGTGAGGCTTCTTGCAGCCTACCCCCCTTTTCTCCACATTCCATTCTCCCCCCTATCCCCCTACACCCATACCCCTACTGCTACTCAATCTCCCCCCCTTTCCTCCAACTCCCTTTCTCTCCTTCGTTGCCTGACGTACGAATGATATTGATTATAACTAGGTAATAATGTATTTGTTTTTTCTAATCATAAGTAATGTTTACAAGATAATTATATCATAGAGTTCTTGGTAAAAGTAATACTTTAATTCAGCAAGTATATAATGAGTTGAGATTAATGCAGTTCGAGAGGTTGGTGTCAGAGCCAGGTGAGCGAAGGGTATATAAGCTGCTCGTAAGGCAGGTAGTGTATTCTCCACCACCATCTTAAGCTGACCTGCCCTGAGTTTGTTTGTAAAAGAATCACCATGAGTTGAATAAGTATCGCCTAGGATTTTATCTATGCTTTCACTTACTCTCTTGGAGGGTATTTATATAACTATGTATTATTTTTCTTAAGAGTGTCTTTATTATTTCACTTCAATGTTTCTTACTTTGATATTTTCACTAGAAGTAACTTTTGTGTATAATTAATCATGTAAATAAATTATAATTTTATTTTACATAATCTTTACATTTTACCTTTATGCTAATATAATATTATTTTGATTGTTGGGATAAATCTAAGTCAAAGTAACTAAAGATAACTAATTCTGAACGAGTGATGAGAAAGGAATAACTTTGGGGTTTTTAGGCTAAAACAGCCATTTGATATCAACTGATATTTTATGAACTTGCCACATCTTTTCACCTACCAAGGTTTTAGTGACTACAAAGAGAGTTGCTAGTTTTTGTGGAAGTTTAACATGCCACTTCTTCTTGACTGAAACTGATAGTCATATTTTCCGCATTTTGTGAGGCTAAATAATAAGTCCTCGTTTTGTGGTTTTTAGTGGAATGTTTCTTTATGTTATGGGTTCGAACCCCGCTCGTAACGTAACATGGTGCCGTGTGACCAGGATTCCTTTCTTTCCCTCGTTTGGTAATAATTGAGAACATTAGTGAAACATTAGGTCCCTCGCTAGGACATCGCATACTTATCTCATCCATCTCGTTTTGTTCTGTTTATGAGTTGAGAGAGGTGTGTCAGCCTCTATGTTCTTTAATGCCAATTATTCACGTTTCTCACTCATTCTAATTTGTTATACATATTCTCGTTCATCCATTTTTCATAGCATTCAATCATGGAATTTAAAATTAGTGAATTTGTCGATGACCCCTCCTTGAGCACCTTGTCTGTGTCGAAGCTCAGAAAAGTAGACTGGAATGCCTTAGCCACAGAGTATGATGTACCTTACAAAACTAGTAATACCAAAGGTGAGATTAGGAGTGTGATTGAGAAATTAGTAAATACTGAAGTTTTGTCAGAGGCAGCCTATCAGTTGTGTGCAGAGGAAGGAGGTAGTGATGCATGGATGAAAGTGAAACTATTAGAGCTGGAGAATGCAAAATCTGACGGAGAACAGAGACAGCGTGAAATTGAACGTGAGCGTGAACAAGAACAGTGTGAGATTGAACATGAGCGTGAACAAAGACGGCATGAGCTTGAACAAAAACAGTATGAGTTTGAACGAAAACAGCTTGAGCTTGAGGAGAAGCAACGTGAGAGAGAGCATGATGAGCACATGTTAAAGTTAAAAGCTGAAGAAAACCGGAAACAAAGGGATTCGGTTGCAAGTAGACAATTTTCTGATAAGGGTCATAGTTTGAAATTTGTCCCTAGTTTTGATGAGACTGACCCGGAGAATTTCTTCATCCTTTTTGAGAAGGCAGCCAACCATCTCAAGTGGCCAAATGATCAGTGGGCATTTCTAGCCCAGACTGCCTTTATAGGTAAAGCCAAGCAGGTTTATACCAATCTCCCCATTGATTCCTTGACCTATGAAACTCTTAAAACCTCAGTCTTAGCAGTGTATGATCAGGTTCCTGAAACTCATCGTCAACATTTCAGAGATATGAAGAAAGGTGAAAAACAAACCTATCTAGAATTTGTAAAGGAAAAAGAGCGAAAGTTTCTGAGTTGGTTGAGAGCCAGTAAAGTGACAACCTTTGAGCAGTTGTGCCAGCTAGTTATGCTTGAAGAATTTCTCCGCAAAGTCCCCTTCCCCTTAAAACTTTACCTCCAAGAGAGAGAGGTGCAATCTGTAGACAGGGCAGCTATTTTGGCTGAAAATTACAGATTAATTCATGGCGATTCTTATTTCAGGACAGGACAGAGAGGGCCTGGCAACCGGCCACATTCTGGTGCTGGTCCTCGTGATGGTGGTAGTTTCCACTCCACTGGTGGTAGGTCTGGTTATGGTGGTGTCTCCCAACCAGTTTCAAGGGTAGCATCTGGGGGCAATGGATCTGATAAAAAGGAATTTAACAAAACTTCTCTTTCTTCCATTAAACCTACTGGACCCTTAGTTTGTGCCTACTGTAAGCAACCTGAACATTTTCTTAGAGAGTGTCCCAAATTAAAATTAAAAGAAAAAACCCGTAAACCAGAGAGTAGTGCTCTCCTAGCCTCTTCCCTTGTACTTAATCCAAATAGAGTAGCAGTATCCCCTCCTACTCCACCTGTGTTGAGTGCCTGTTCTGACTCTGATGGCTCTCACAACCAGGTTTTCACTAGTATACCACCTAGCTGTTCTAACCAGTTCCAACCTTTTCTTTCCACAGGATCAGTTTCCTCTACTGACTATCCCATTCATATTTTGAGAGACACAGGAGCTTCTCATAGCCTCTTGGTAAGAGGATTGGTGCCCAGTATTGAGGACTGTTTGCTGGGCCAGAGTATACTCATTCAGAGAGTCAGTGGGTGTCTTGTTGTTCCTTTAGCTAGGGTGTATCTAAAAACTGAGTTAGCTAGTGGTTACTTTACTGTTGGGATTCAAGATTCACTACCTGTAGAAGGAGTTAACTTTTTTATGGGAAACGATATCGCCGGTGGCAAAGTGATACCAGACCCCATTGTTACCTCCACTCCCTCCTCTGATAACAACACTAAGCAATTAGAAAATCAGTATTCCAATTTGTTTCCCTCCTGTGTAGTGACTAGGAGTGGGGCTGGTCACCACAGTAAGAAGGATAAAGTTGATCCTGATAGTGTTGACCTAGACACTTCCTCCCTATTTCCTGATGTAGATTCAGAGGATATTAGCAAGATTCCCATTGATTCTGAAACTCTCAAAGAGGCTCAGAAGCAGGACCCTGAACTGGCAATATATTTTGATAGGGCTGTGGAAGAGTCAGATATAGGAAACTATCCTCAATGCTTCTATCTAAGTAATGGTACCCTGATGCGCAAGAATAGACCTCCCAATGTGCCAGCTGATTAGCCCTGGCAAGAGGTGCATCAAGTAGTTGTGCCACATAAGTATAGAGTAAACATAATTTCCATTGCTCATGATCTTAGTGGTGGACATTTGGGTGTCAACAAGACGTATGACAAAATTCTCAATGATTTCTTTTGGCCGAGGATGAAACAATCCGTTAAGTCTTACTGTAAAACTTGTCATGTGTGTCAACTTGCTGGGAAACCCAACCAACCCATCAAGCCTGCACCTTTAAATCCCATCCCTGTAACGGATGAACCGTTCAGTAAAATCATAATTGACTGTGTAGGACCTTTGCCAAGAACCCGTAGTGGGAATGAGTACTTGTTGACTGTCATGCATTGTGTTCCACCACTAGGTATCCAGAAGTGTTCCCCTTGAGGCGTATAACATCAAAGAATGTAGTAAAGGTGCTTAGTAAATTTTTCACCCAGTATGGAATACCCTGTGTGGTACAGTCTGATTTGGGAAGTAACTTTACCTCTCAGCTCTTCAAGCAAACCATGGAAGAGTTGGGAGTACACCAGTACCATTCTACTTCCAGTCACCCACAGTCCCAGGGGGCATTAGAAAGGTTCCATCAGACCCTCAAATCCATTCTCACTAAATATTGTGAAGAGAACAATACCGACTGGGATGAGGGCATCCATTTTGTGTTGTATGCTGTAAGAAGCAGGGTACAAGATTCTCTAGGATTTTCACCATTTTCCCTAGTCTTTGGTCATGAGGTCAGAGGTCCTTTGAAAGTGTTAAAAGATACTTGGATCAATGCTAACTCTAATAAACATCTTCTCACTTATGTGCATCAATTTAAATCTAGACTGAGATCTGCAGTAGAACTAGCTATGAATCATTTAGAGAAGTATCAAGATAAAATGAAAGTGCAGTATCATAAGCCTACAGTTGATACAGAATTTCAGCCAGGAGATCTGGTGCTTGCCTTTCTGCCTATACCTAAAAAGCCGCTACAAAGCAAGTACCATGGTCCATATGTTGTGCTTAAGAAAACAAGTAATGTGAATTATGTTTTAAACACTCCTGATCGTAGGAAGTCGGAAAGACTAGTACATGTTAACCTGCTGAAAGCCTATCACTGCAGAGATCCAGATAAGGTATTAAACTTTGAATCTGTAGCACAATTTGAAGGTGAACTAGAGGATTTAATGATCAAGGAGCATAATAACATCCAGTTGCCTCTTGATAACAAATTGCAAAACTCGGACTTCTTGACTAACCCCCATTTAAAATTCCAGCACTTGTTATCTGACCAAGGTGAAGTCTTGGAGTACCTGCTTTCCGAGTTTCCACAGCTGTTTGGTGACGTTCCCCAGCAGTGTCCCCTGGTGGAACATGATGTGGTCCTGATGGAGGGGGCCACTCCCATCAAACAATATCCCTACCGCGCCAATCCAGAGAAGCGTGTGGCACTTCAACAGGAAGTGGACTTCCTACTTGCCCATGGATTGGTGGAACGGAGCGACAGCGAGTGGGCCTCTCCATGCCTATTCGTGGACAAACCTGATGGCACATTTAGGATGTGTACGGATTATCGCCGGGTAAACAAACTCACCCGTCAAGACTGCTACCCTCTGCCACGAATCGACGACCTGTTGGACCATTTGGGAGGAACGAAGTACATCTCCAAGATTGACCTGCTGAAGGGTTACTACCAGATAAAACTATCGGAGAGGGCCAAGAGAGTGTCTGCATTTGTCACCCCGGACGGGCTATTCCAATACACCGTCATGCCTTTCGGTATGGTGAATGCGCCCGCCACCTTCCAGCGACTGATCCACCGGGTGACAGATGGCCTCTCGGGCGTGCAATCCTACCTCGACGATATTGTGGTCTACAGCAAATCCTGGCAGGATCATCTTCACCAGCTACTGAATCTCTTCTCCAACTTGGCCAGGGCGGGACTCACTGTCAACCTTGCCAAGAGTGAGTTCGGCCATGCCAAACTAATCTTTCTGGGTCACGTGGTAGGAGAAGGGGAAGTCAGCCCTATTTCTGCCAAAGTCGAAGCTATTTCTACATTGCCTATTCCCCAGGACCGCAAGGCAGTAATGCGCTTCTTGGGTATGGCTGGGTACTATCGGCGGTTTGTACCCAACTTCGCTGACCTCTCCGCCCCCCTAACAGACTTGATTAATCCCAAGAGAAAATTTGTGTGGACCCCAGAATGCCAAACTTCATTCACAAAGATTCGTTGCCTATTAGTCAATGCACCTATTCTGAAGTCCCCTCAGTTTCATAAGCCGTTCATAATTCAGGTGGATACTAGTGATGTTGGTGTAGGAGCAATTTTGTTACAGTATAGTAATGCTGAGATTTTGCATCCAGTTTGCTATGCATCCGGTAAACTCAAACCTTATCAGAAACACTACAGCACTATTGAAAAAGAGTGTTTTGCCTTGCTCTTTGCAGTGGACAAGTTTAATGTGTATCTTAGTGGTTCACATTTTCCCGTGAAAGAGTTTACTGATCACAACCCCCTGAAATTTGTGTATAAAATTAAAAACTCGAATCAGCGGTTAATGAGATGGTGCTTGGCATTGCAACCATATAACCTTGAAATTCACCACATAAAAGGAAAGAACAATATTATCGCAGACATGTTGTCCCGGAACTGAATGAGAATAATTTTAGTTGTTAGAGCTATTTTGCCAGCAATAATTTGTAAGTTTGTTAATGTGATTTTGGTTTTGGTTTATGGTTTTGTGAATGGTATTACGTTTAAAATTATTGTATTAGGGTTTAGATTTAGTTTCGCTTCTCTTATAAATCTCTTTGTGAGGGAGGTGTTAGGGATTTCTATTTCATTCAAGTGTCACTGGTTGTAATTGAGGTATTGTGCTTGTTATGGTGGGTACGATCTTTAATTATTTATGATTGAACATTGTATCCAATGTTATGAGCCCGGTATAATTAATTCGACCTGTAGACAGCTTAGTTTCATATATAGGAAGATATTTTTGTTCAAGAGTGTACGATTCAGAGTGTAGTGGTGTTGTGAGGCTTCTTGCAGCCTACCCCTTTTCTCCACATTCCATTCTCCCCCCTATCCCCATCTCCCCCCCTTTCCTCCAACTCCCTTTCTCTCCTTCGTTGCCTGACGTACGAATGATATTGATTATAACTAGGTAATGATGTATTTGTTTTTTCTAATCATAAGTAATGTTTACAAGATAATTATATCATAGAGTTCTTGGTAATAGTAATACTTTAATTCAGCAAGTATATAATGAGTTGAGATTAATGCAGTTCGAAAGGTTGGTATCAGAGCCAGGTGAGCGAAGGGTATATAAGCTGCTCGTAACGTAACGGCAGGTAGTGTATTCTCCACCACCATCTTAAGCTGACCTGCCCTGAGTTTGTTTGTAGAAGAATCACCATGAGTTGAATAAGTATCGCCTAGGATTTTATCTATGCTTTCACTTACTCTCTTGGAGGGTATTTATATAACTATGTATTATTTTTCTTAAGAGTGTCTTACTATTTCACTTCAATGTTTCTCACTTTGATATTTTCACTAGAAGTAACTTTTGTGTATAATTAATCATGTAAATAAATTATAATTTTATTTTACATAATCTTTACATTTTACCTTTATGCTAAAATATTATTCTTTTGATTGTTGGGATAAATCTAAGTCAAAGTAACTAAAGATAACTAATTCTGAACGAGTGATGAGAAAGGAATAACTTTGGGTTTTTTAGGCTAAAACAGCCATTTGATATCAACTGATATTTTATGAACTTGCCACATCTATTCACCTACCAAGGTTTTAGTGACTACAAAGAGAGTTGCTAGTTTTTGTGGAAGTTTAACATGCCACTTCTTCTTGACTGAAACTGATAGTCATATTTTCTGCATTTTGTGAGGCTAAATAATAAGTCCTCGTTTTGTGTTTTTTAGTGGAATGTTTCTTTATGTTATGGGTTCGAACCCCGCTCGTAACGTAACAATATATATAACGATATGTAAAGCATTGTATATATATTATTTTTAACTAATGAAATATATAAGATTTAAAACTGTAGTCTCATTCTGAGTCTAGGCCTATTCCTATTCGTCTCGTTACCGCGCGCCATACGGAGAATATGTGCGAGTTTAGTTGAGTAGCCATAAAATAGTCCAAGCGCGGTCGTTCTCACCAGAGGTGCCGAACCAGTATACAGAAGGGCAATATGCGGCCCGGCCCGGCCCTCCTCTCTCTCTCTCTCTCGCGCTCTCTCTCCTCGGCATGTACGCAGGTGGAGAAAGTCACGTAGGCACAGGAATCTCCCATGTGGTGTCAGTACAGACACGGACCACATCTTGGTGTCTGTCACATATGACATCTTGGTAGCTCCAGATGTAATAATGTTTAAATACTCCCAACCGGGATCGAACCTCCGACATTCAGAATGAATGTCCAAGCTTTTAATCCACTTCGATTCCGGCTGGGAGTATTTAAGCATTTATTAGCTTACATGTATTTGTGAGATATATTTATGATGTGTATATATATATATACCGGTATATATATATATATATATATATATATATATATATATATATATATATGTAGTTATATACAGTATATATATATATACCGTATATATATATATATATATATATATTATATATATATATATATATATATATATATATATGTAGTTATATACAGTATATATATATAGTTATATTTAATATATTATATATATATATATATATATATAACTATGTAATCCTTTTGTTATGAACATAAATCATTGAAGCAGAGTAGAAGGAACATATCAACCATCAACGCCTCACCTTAACTGTTTCATTCCTGGTTATGATATCAGCCATGTTGATAACTACTTTGTTAGTTGCCTCCAGTACCTCCAGTTGAACCTCCAGACTGCCGTGGATGGAGAAGTTGGAGGTGAGGAAGGGATGGAGGTGGAGGCTGTAGTGGAGAGGTCGTAGGGTGGAGGGAAGACGGCCAAGAGAAGGAGGTGGATCAATTTTGTCCATCCCGTTGACAGTAGGCCTACTCCTTCTTCGTCCATCTTCTACGGCCCTTCTATTCTGCTCTTCTTGGTTGATGTTTCCATTCTGTATGCATAGTAATAACAATATCATAAAGGATCACAAAGTAGATTAATTTAAAAAAAAACACAATATGTAGTCAGTCAGTCTCTCCTATTCTGTGCTTCTTTGTTTGTTTGTTTTTTCTATGTGTGAAGGAGAAAAAAAGGCAAAGCTGCCTGTAACAAGTGTCCCCACCAAAGTTGAAAGAGAGCCAAATTCAAGGTACGTCAGAGTCAAAATGTCTGAACACACGGAGCTTGAAGCAGTTTAAGTCATAGCATGAAGGAAAGACAGATTATGGGATATAACTACAAAGCTTACTTGACGTGTATAATAAAGATTGGGAAAATCGGTTCACTCTTTAGTTAGAGATGTGAACAGAATGAGGGTGAGAATGTTTTGAAAGGTGACTGTCCCCTACTCTCCGTAAGAGAGGAGGTATATGCTGAGAAAGCTCTAAAAAACATTGATTATCTAATAGCAGTAGAAGAGTCAGAAAGATGCAACATTAATTGATGAAACAAAGTGCTTTTGACTCTACACTTTCAAGAAGTGTGCTATGAGTGGAACCTCCTCACACATGCGAACAATACTCGATACATGGGTGCACTGCACCCCTGCATGGAGCGATACATGGGCACACTGCACCCCTGCATGGAGCAAGAAGTTGTGTGGGGGTGGAGAACCCATGGAGACAGTAGAGCACACCTTCCATCTGGGAAGCTATTTTAGCAAGTATGGTATATAATTTTTCCAAAAATGTTCAAAAGAAAAAGAAACGCCAAAATATTGAGAAGATGAAGCATTGATTTGTGTTTTCTTGAAGAGTAAGGGATAGTGAGGTAGAAGATTGTGACGGGTAGATAGATGGAGAAATTGGGTTTTGGAAGCATTGAAAGTAACAAGATTCTCTCTGCCCCAATCGGAAATAGTTGATAGATCAGAAGATAGGCGAGCTATGGCATCATCATGTTAGTTTTGGAGTAATTGTATGATGGCCTGGTTCGTTGTGGAAAACTAGTTGAATAGTGTAAGGCAGAAGTCATCGGCATATGATTAGGTAGGACTAGAGGTACAGTTGAGAAGATCATTAATGAATATTCGAAAGAGAACTGGAAACAGGGCAGATGAGGAACACCGGAGTTGCTAGGTTGAGGAAGTGAACGATGGCTGTCCACTACCGCAGTTATGGAATGGCCAGAATGGAAATTACAGACAAAGGCACAGATGGAGGGACAGAAACCGGAGGAGGGTAGTTCAGAAATTAACCCCTACTATACCAGAGGATAGTACCATAAATGTACCCTCCAGTACCAGGCAATGTGGCCAAAATGGCTTCAGAGGCAAGAGACAACATCTTCTCACCTCAAAAGTTTGTGAGATACTGCCCCAGGCAACCTGTAGAGGCTTGCAACAAAGCTGAGAAGTGTTGCTAATTCATCAAAGCAGTGTTTACAGGTCATACTAGCAGCTATCGCTCCATACTGGCAGTTACAAGACGGCATATTACTGACCTATGTTGTCCGCCGCTGGTACTGGAGAGTGACTTTTTTACTGTCAGCCAGCGTACATCGATGGTACAGTAAGGGTTAAGGATGTGTGCCAGACTCTATCGAAGGCTCTCGATATGTCTAGCACAATAGAGAAGGTCTCACCGAAATCCCACAAGGAAGATGACCAAGAGTTAGTATGATAAGAAAGAAAATCACCAGCAGAGTGGCCCTTAAGGAAATCATAATGGCGATATGAAAGCAGATTAAGGGAAGAAAAATGCTTAAGAAATTTTGAATTAAGAATGCTGTAAAAAGCTTTAGAGATGCAAGAAATGAGAGCAATTAGATGATAGTTGGAGGGTTAAGAGCGGTTAACTTTCTTTGGGACCGGTTGAATGAGGGCAAACTTCCAGCAAGAAGGAAAAATGTTAGAGGAAACAGAGATGAAAGAGTTTGCCTAGGCAGGGAGTCAGCACGGAAGAACAGTTTTTGAGTACATCAGGAGGAACACCATCCGATTCGTATGCCTTCTTAGTAGTAAGCCCAGAGAAGGCAGAAAGTTCATCCTTAGAAGAGATTATGATAGTAGGCATAAGTAAGATAGTGGAGGGCCGAGAGGGAGGAACAGTGCCGGAATCATCCAAGGTGGAGTTTTTAGCAAATGTTTGAGCAAAGAATCCGGATTTGTCAGAGGAAGACATGGCGTTAGTGCCGGCAGAATGGAAAAGAGGGAGAGATGAGGAAGTACAATTGTTGGAAAGGTTTTTTGCTAAATGCTATAAAGCTTGGGAAGAGCTAGAGTTGGAATGTTCAGAACATTTATTATTGATGAAAATCTTTGGCAAGTCGAATAACAGATTTGGCTTGATTCTGGGAAGAAACATAAAAAGTATGAGATTCTTGAGTTTGAAGGCGACGGTACCGTTTGAATGCTTCCTCCTTATTGCGGACAACAAGACGAAATTAGCAAAAAAGGGCTCCATTATAGCCTAGAGAATATCAGAGTTTATACAAGTGATAGATCATTTAAATTTGGTTCAGTAATAACTGAGAAATAACAACTTCTATTAAGCGTCGCCCTAAAAACAACAACAACAAGAACAACAACAACGACAGGAGTAAACCCTCGCTTTGCACGGACCTACTATGGGTTTCAGAGGCCATGTTACATCGTTTTTCGGGAATAACTTATTAACAAACAGTTGGATCAGTATGATATTTTGACACATCTGTCAATATCAAATATAAATATACAAAAATACATACTTTTTGTATATTTATACATGATATTGACAAATAACTTGAATTTAAAGATGATAGTAGGGTTGGGTGATGGCTGATAACTACCGTGTTTAATGGAGGAGCAATAATGGTTTGGTGGTTCTCACAGGTAAGCCACGGTAGCCTTGTCCATTTCTTAGTCATTAATGTGTGACTTTAACTTCATTACACAGGGACAAGTGGCTTATTTCTACACTTTTGGTAATGCACTATATTGAAAAAAATTAGGGCACGGTGTGAAAAAAGCTGTGTCAAAATATCATACTGATCCAACTGTTTGTTAATAAGTTATTCCCGAAAATCGATGTAACTCGGCCTCTGAAACCCATAGTAATAATAATGATTATATGATATATAAAAATAAACCATCAGTTGAATAGTACTTATACTATGAGAGAGGAATGGGTGTTAGTATTCAGTGGGTGGAATAATTAGGTTATGAGGCTATCATGGGCGGAGTACACAGTTCATCAAGGTATATAGGAAATCAACAAACAACAGAAAAGGAGGAATTGAGGGAGGATGCGCTGGGTGAGTTAGAGGCGCAGGTGACCATGCGCAAAAGAGTGTATTTTGGACACCTGACCTAGTGTATATTGACCTTGGATGTCCCGTACCCCATTATAACAGGTCTTCAGTAGCATAAATTACTCCCTTCAGACAACATTATTACAAAAGGTTCAGTTTATAAACTCCCTTTGAAATTCATGTGAGATCACATAATCCTATAAGTCACTCACAGCACTTGGCCCAGGTTGATGTCTTGGCAACTGTACGCAAACATCTTGTCTGAATATTATCTAGTCGGTACTGTGGGATTTTATATTAGTTTTGTATATATATATATATATATATATATATATATATATATATATATATATATATATATATATAATTTATATATATATATACATATATTTATATATATATATATATATATATATATATATATATATATATATACATATATTATATATGTATATATATATATATATATATACAGTAATATATATATATATATACAGTATATATATATATATATATATATATATATATATATATATATATATATATATATATATATATATATTTACATAAATATACAGTATATACAGTATATATATATATATATATAAATATATATATATATATATATATATATATATATACTGTATATACATATATATATATAAATATATATATATATATATATATATATATATATATATATATATATATATATATATATATGTATATGTATATATATTGTTACGAGGGGAGCCCGGGGGAAAGCAGATGCTCTAATAGCCTAGACCACAGCACTGTCAAAAAGTAAATGCTGTAGCAAAAAGACACCAATGCTGTAGACCTGCACCCAACACTGCCCACCGTATTGCACTACCCTGCAACAGACATGCTCTTAATATCTGACTCAAACACCAAGACACGCAGGGTCTCTAGGAAAAGGGGTTATCTGCCTCTTTGCTATATGAAAGCAGTAACACAAAGAGACACAAAAATATCTATTGTCCCCGAGTTTGGTTGATAGTGCTGCTAGTATTCAAGAGCACTTCTAAGGTTATTCTAAACTGCACCAAACAATGGTAACTAAAATGCGGTTAGACTCCCAGAACAAACCACATAATGCCCAATTGCTTAGGAATTGAGAATCATATGAACAAAACCATGGGAAAGTCTATAGCACTATCCTTACACATGAAACATTATAGTTGGTATTCCAGTAGGTTGGGGCAGGCTACCCCGAGCACACACCAAACCACTGTGAATACCAACTTCAATAATAAAGAATAAGTACATATAATAATAATAAGCAATGCAGTAGAATAAAGGAAACAAAATGGAAGAGAGAAGGGAGAAGTTTATAATTTAGATTGCCAGGGAAAGAAGATGCAGTATTTCTATTTAACAAATGCAGAAAACTCCTGTATGCAAGATAATTAAAATAGAACAATATTTTTAGGTTTAAATGACTCCCAGACTTGCTCTGCTACTATTCAATAAGGAACAATGAAAACATATGCGGTATTTAGGGAAACATTGAAGCAAGCCTGGGACAGACTCCACAGCATGTACATGTGCTCAGTAAGGGGTCTGTCGCTAGAGTGGTTGTCCTGCGGCCACGAGAGTCCAAGGAGGGGAGGAGAGCCCCAGACATTGCTAGACGAAACAATTATTCTAAGCTCCTAGGCTCTCATTAACTATACAGAAATAATCAAAGAAATACAAGACATCATTGTGTAAACTTATGATCAACTAAAACAATCCCACACTGGGGTTAAATAAACTAAATAATTATTGAATCACTCTCGTGGCAACAATTGAGACAGCTACTGTAGCCTCTCGACAAAGTATTGCCTAAGATGGTGCAATCATGACGTCACCACTGGACACGAAAGATACAAGGGAGATAGAGAGAGAGAAAACAGGGCTCTCCCTCAATATAACAAAGGCTATGTAAATTATAACAACAGACTGCCTAAACTTCAATAACACTACAAGACATACAGAACTACAGTATTTTTTCTAGTATTTTTATTGTTTTTATATTTTTGTATTTAAATATTTTCTTCTACACAGAAACACAGAAACTCCTACTTTATGAACCTACGCTGGGCTACATACGGCAACCAACAAGCACCAGACGTAAACATGCTAATCACACCAAAGTAGGAGGCTACACCAACACTGACTGAACGGCAAGGGTTCTCCTTATAACATACCCTCCTGTGACAAACAATCAGCCATAACATTATCATTGCCTTCAACATGCCACACATCCAGACTGTGTTCCAGCACCAAAACATCACCTGGCACTGATAAACTGCCCAGTCCACCACAAGACTGGCCCTTCTCTTCGCTCTCTCCGGCAACGGGACTTGCCAATAACCTTTCACTAATTCCGCCTTAGTGATAAATGTGGCAGCCCCGATACAGTCTATGGGGTCGTCAACTCTGGGTAATGGATAGGCGTCTGTCTGGGATAATGCACTAACACTACTGCAATCAACACAAAAACAGGTCTTGCCACTCAGCTCAGGTTGCAAAGTCACTGGCAAAGACCACTCACGATATCCCTTATCCCTCAGACCCTTCTCCAACATGTAGTCCAGCTCTGCTTTTAAGACTGTTGAGCAGGATTTATACGGTAGAGAGCCAGCTTGAGCCTTGTACTGTCTCCAGCCTCTATGTCGGGTGCCACCCCAGACGTCAGGCCTGGAGAATCATCAAATATGCGGGAGTACTGCCACAGCCTAGTAAACAACTCCTTTTGGCGCTTAGGAACAAGAGGTCGCAACTTATCTCGAAGAACAACATACTCATTGCCCTCCCATAACCCAGCCGGGACTGCAGCCTCTAAACTATAGTCTCCCTCCTTCTCCTCCTCTGTCCCTAATACAGCCAGGTCATGAGAGGAACAATCTGTACCACCTGTGCAGTCACTCTCACAGTTCACAAGTACTGAGGCTTCGCCGCCGATACCATACATGCGCACCCCGGCATTCCTTGCACCTACACCTGCCTGCACAGCATCACCTCCTTCAGTGCCACGGCCAGATGCAGGGTCTATGGTAGGACTGTTGTATTTTAATAGGGCAGCATTGGGAGGCTATGCGACGGTCGGGCGTATCTATTACATAGTCAACCTCACCAATCTGCTTAATGACCTGGTACTGACCACAAAACTTAGCAGCCATGGGTCGACCCTGAACTGACAACCGTGCCAAAGCCTCGTCGCCCACCTTGAACACCCTAGATTTAGCCTGTTTGTCACAATGGCCTCTCATCTTCGTGTTCATGCTGCTAACCGGGATAGCCTCCGGGCATCTAGTGGTAGTATCAATTAAAGTGTGCAAGTATTTGTCTCCCAAGCTGGTGGGTGATAAGGGACCAACCATATCAACTATGACACGAGTCAATGGCGGTTCAACTGCAGGTGTAGGGATCAAAGGTGCTACGGGTATTCCTGGGTGGGGTTCTCCAACTAGCTTACCAATATGATACATCAAAAAAGAAGCCACCGATGCATGCATATTAGGCCACCAAAAATAAGAATGTAGCCTATCAGTAGTCTCACATACCCCTAAATGACCCGCCAGTGGTGCCACCTGCGTTAGCCTAACCAGCTCCTCCCTGAACTGGGCAGGCACCACTAACTGCTCCTCCCCCAAACCTGAGTTCGTATCCGGCGTCCACTGTCGATACAACAATGCCCTTTTTATAATAAATTTCTCTGCTTGACCGTTCTTCCCACCAGTCATACCAACCTTCTTAAACAGGAGGCCCAGACTCGGGTCCTCCTGTTGCAACTTGCTCAGTTTGTTTCTAGGTAGCTCCATCAAGGCAGTTACCTCTGACCTCTGAAAAATATCAGAAGGTTGAGTCGGTGTCACTATGTCAGACTCCTCGTCCGGCACTAGCTCACCTCTACTAGTCTCGGTAGCCTCACTAGGGTCAGCCAAGCCCACAGCTGTCTCCGGACCAGTGTCATCTAGTAGTGCATCATGGGATGGCCCGCACTCATGGCTGTCGGCCCCCGCATCCACTAAATCATCCACCTGTTGTGCCAAATGTGCTGTGACGTCTACCAGCGTGGGCAGAATCGCCTCTCGTTAGCCACTAGCGCTCACCAGGGACATTGAAATGGGCTACAGTTATCCGAGAATGTTGTTCTTTCTTTCCTTGTGCTCGCATTGTCACAGACAGTCCAGTGGTGGTCTTTGTTTTCGTCTGTGACAACGGGAAGTATTTTATATCATTAGTAGAATATAAGATGCATGGTGTAAAGTTAAGGAGAAAGAGCGATAGAGGCAGCGTGGTGGTAGTGTGTGCGTGTGTATGTATGTTGCTGCCTCCCTCGCTCGGAGGAGTTTTCCCGCTCGCGCGGGCTTTCCCGCGCCCTTGATTGGCTGGCGGTTCCTGGCGCATCCTAGGGGCCTGCTGCCTTGTGACGTATTGGCCCGTGATTGGCCGACCATCGCACCTTTGTGGGCTCCTGTGTGACTTGCCTCCTGTGTGAGGGTCCACGGGAGCTGTTCTCCTCAGGACAGGCTAGGCGCGCATGCTTCTAACATCCCTTTGCAAACTCTCTCCCGATCACCCCCTTTACCACTGTCTCTCTCTCTGAACTTCTTCTTTTCCATTGCTTCTCACCTTTATTCAATTACTTGTCCCCTTGAGTTCTGCATACGGTTTCCATAGCTGGCCCATTGTATTGTATGCGCCGTCCTCTGAGATATTTACATGTACTTTGAATAGGTTTTGAGGGTTCTTAGTTAGTAGAGGTTGGGAACTTAGTGTGTCTCCATTATTGATTTAGTGTTTCTGCTCTTTGATTTAATGCTAGACTGGGATAAGGTAACTGTAGTTGTCGTCACCGATGTGTGTATGGTTTGCTTATACCTACACGACTTCGACCGGTCCTGTGGTAGCCTGTGTTGTCTTTTCGCTTGCGTTCTTTACGAGTGCAGCATTGTGTTGACTGAGGGTTTTAGCCTGTTCCACTTTGCTGCCTCTTTGCTTGTCTTTAGAGGGTCGCCAGGATAGAACCAGATACTTGTGATCTGGATCTATCAAGAGAGCACCCTAGTCAATTAACGTAACTTAACCCTTAATTAGAGGCTCACCACATAAGTCGAGTTAAATAAAGCTGGACTATGTGGCGGCGCTCGACATAACTCGAGTGGCAATTTCAGCACGTAATGTTGCTGAGAGAGAGAGACAAGTGGTGGCAGGAGAGTAGCGAGCGTATGACTGCTCCAGACCACCGCGGCGAACCTACTGACACGAATCTCACCTCCCTCCTACCTCTCTCACTCGCTATATAAGGAATTGTATGGGGAAAGTGCCTAATTACATGCTTTTTGCACTCGCGTTGCACGGTTATTGCAAGAAAACTAGCCATCATAAAAGGATCGTTATGGTGTCATTCGAAAGCTCTGTTTATGCCCTTTCAGGGATAGATACTTGTTTTACGTTCTGGGTCTTATTTAGGCATGAAAATGATCACGTAAACAGCCCTATTTTGGCTAAAAACACCCCGCTGGGCGGTACATATAAATAAACCGCATAGGCCGCTCTTAAGGTGTTAAAGGATGCAGTCTTAAGGACATCGCTAGGCTACGAGCCTGTCTTGCTCAACCACAGTTCCTTACCTAGAGTATTCCAGCTAGACATTATTAATCGAGTAGACACTTATTAGTATTTAATATAAGCTCTTTGATATGTACGCATTATTATTCACAGCATTTATTAGTCTAGGTTGTTGTTGAGTTGCACAACCATAGCAGACTGTTTCGTTGATGAGGAAGTACTTCTTTTAGCGTCGAGCATTGCTACCGTTGCGCATTTATAGTATTCTCGTGTCAGTTAACATTATATGTCCAATCTTTTAGTGTATTCAGTCTACACGTGTGGTGTCCTGCCTCCTGCCTTTATATAATTTAAGATACGAGCATCTTATGAGCATCAGACTTTCTTCAGAAGTTTCCAGGTCTATGCTGTAGGACTACATTTCACTTTCTTTCAGATAGGAGTGAAGAGAGTATTGTTATTTAGAGTAACTATATTGAAGCATCTTTTTTTTGTATTAAATCTTGCAGTGATTTAATTGATCTTTCCATAGATTCCTTTTTATGCATTTTAACGTAACTTGCATCTTGTTTGTTATCAGGCTATACCAGTGTGGGTTAGCCTGAAGTAGAGTACATTTATGCCCAGTTAAGGATACCCCGTTATCGCAGATTAACTCTGGAGGGTATAGATGTTTTTGTTCGCCGGCATATAAGTTCGAGGGTTTGGATCTAGCGTACCGTTGTTGCATAGTGCCCTATTACTAGTCCAATCATTAAGTGCCCTTGTTTTATTCGTAGCCCCGGTCGTAACAAATGGCGACCTTGCCTAGTATCTTATCTTAGTCGTCATACCAAATGAACTAAGAAATAATTGCAGGATTTTTGGACATTTGTTTTTGAGGAATATTTTGGACACAGAATTTTTTTTGGCAACGTAGTATAGCATTTGAGTTGTCTTCAAGCATTTTTTGAGTGAATAGTGCTACATGAGAGTTTAGGTACTTCTTTTTTTTTATAAACGTTGAGAATTTTCGGTGGACACTATGTCGAAAGACGGATCAATGCACAGTGAGGACACAGTACGGGAAGCAGACTCTGAGGTGCAGCAGCTGGGTTTGTTAGAAGGCATTAGAGTAGTAACTAGTGAGGAGAATGCAAGAGAGTTTCTGGAGATGCCTATTACTGTTGACCGGGTGTCGGGGATTGATCGGTATGGTCTCCAGTGTTTGGCCACGGTCATGGGGCATGTTGGCACTAGCAGCATGACGAGAAGTGACCTGGTGGCCTGTGTGCTCGGTGGGGTGCGTGGGGCTTCGGGTGGAGCGGGAGCTGGGGCACCTTCGGCCCAGCCCCCATTCCACTCGACTCCTACCATGGCTTCCCCTCGGGCTCCGGAGCCGAGGACGTTCCCGCAGGCCGATAGTCACTGGCAGCATGGTTTGCCCCTGGGTGGATCACTGGGTGGGTCTCCAATTGTTGCATCTCCTCCTCCTCAAGGTTTAACTCCAGATATAATCTTCCAGCTTGAGATGGCTAAGCAGCAGGAATACCAGATTGAGATGGCTAAGCAGCGGATTGAGATGGCTAAGATTCAGGCTGAGGAGAGAAAGGCCATGTACTGTGCAGACATAGAGCTTGAGAAGTCTCGGGTGGAGTCGACAGGGCATCGTCTCGGTTCTGGGAATCGAGGTCTTGATCAGTCTTTATCGCACCTTCTTAAGTTAGTCCCTGCATTTGACGAGTCGGGTGTCACCGAGTTTTTCCTGCATTTTGAGAAGAAGTGCCGGGAGCACCAATGGCCCAAGGTTAAGTGGGCAGCCCTTGTTTCCTCTAGGTTGGTTGGCAAAGGACTCAAGGCATATGATGCGTTGCCCTTGGAGTCTTGCATCGATTATGAGGTACTGAAGGAAGCTGTCCGGAAGGCTCGAAACCTGTCCGCGATGCTTTTTGCGACCATAGAGGGCGTGGCTGCGTGAGTTGGGCTGGTTGCAAGCATGGGTTGGAGTTGTTGCGTGATACAGGTGCATCCCAGACTCTGATGAAAAACTTTACAGGCCAACCTATAAACGCGGCACGGGTAGTTGTGGTGCAGGGTATTAATGCTACACGGTCATACCCGTTGGTTCGAGTAGAGCTGGAGGTTGAAGGTGTGACACGAGAGTTGGATGTTGGAATCGTGGAGAAACTGCCAGTAGAGGGCGTCGACCTTCTTCTCGGCAACGACTTCTCGGTGCCTACTTCTGAGGTTCCACCCTTAGTCGTTGCCGAGAGGGCGGCCGACGTGAGTAGGGAGGGGCAGGAGTTGGTCGAGAGGTGTCAATTACAGCAGATGGCGTGTGTTGTCATCCGTTCTCGTGCATCTAAAGTGTCACAGCCTATTCCTCAGTCTCTAGACCAGCAGAGGAACGGTCGAAAGGAGAAAGCTAAAGTTGGGAAAAGTTTTGAGAGTTTTGATCCAGCGGCTCTCCTTGGCGACTCAGTATTAGCACCATTGTTAAGGTCCGGAGTGGCCCCAGAACCTGTCACACTTGTTGAGGAGGTAAGGCGTGTGAAAACTCCGAGACAGCACCGCTACTCACAAAAGCAAGATAGGATCGAACAGTCCGGTACTGGGGGAGGCCATAAGTTGCTCCGGGAGCATCTCGATAAATTGGCTCCTTCGGATATCTGTCAGCTGCAGTTGGGTGATCCTGAGCTTCAGAAGTGTAGTAACGGTGCAATCGAACTTGAGGAGGACGGGGATGCAAAGCCGGGGAATTCTTTCGTGTGGAGGGTATTTTGTACAGGCGTTTTCTAGTTCCCAGACGGAGTTGGGAGGGGGGGTCGAGAGTGGTTGACCAGTTGGTTGTGCCTAGTGTGTGCCGTGATAGCCTACTGAGGTTGGCGCATGATGTACCGTTGGCAGGGCATTTGGGTGTACGTAAGACGGTAGAAGCCTTGGCGAAATTGTTTTGGTGGCCAGGTATGAAGGCACATGTTGAGTCATGGGTGGCAATGTGCAGTACCTGCCAGACAGTAGGTAAACCAAACCAATGTATTCCCAAGGCTCCGTTACACCCTATTCCTGTAATCGGGCCACCATTCAGTAAGGTTATAATCGACATGGTTGGCCCCCTACCCCCTACTAGTGCAGGCAACAAGTACCTCCTCACAATCATGGATGTTGCCACTCGTTATCCGGATGCATACCCCATGCGAAATGGTACTGCTAAGACTGTTGTTCGTAACTTGCTATTGTACTGTTCTAGGTACGGGTACCGGCAGGAATTGCAATCAGACCAAGGGTCCAATTTTACTTCTAACCTTTTCAAACAGACCATGCAGCAGCACGGTATCAGTACAGTTGTCTCTTCAGCCTATCACCCAGAGAGCCAAGGGGTGTTGGAGAGGTGGCACTCGACTCTGAAAAGCATTCTGCGTTGTTACTGTGTTGAAAATGGCAAGGATTGGGATCTTGGGTTGCCCTATGTGTTATTCGCTGCTCGGGAGGTACCTGATGAAAGCCTCGGGTTCAGTCCCAATGAGTTAGTCTTCGGACATCAGGTCAGAGGCCCCCTCAACATGGTTAGAGAAATCTAGGTCGGCACAGCAAAACCATGTTCCATGTTAAAGTATGTCCTCGAGAGCAGAGAGAGAATGCTGAGAAGCCTAGAGTTGGCAGGTAGGAATTTGGTAGGGTCGCAAGCACTGATGAAGGACAGGTACAATGAGAAGACAAAACTCCGGGAGTTTAAGGTGGGGCAGGAGGTGTTGATTTTGTTACCTCTGCCTGGTCATCCGTTGTCTGCTAAGTACGCTGGTCCTTATAAGGTGGTAAAGAAGATCTCTAACCTAGACTATCTTGTGGCTACTCCAGATAGGCGTAAAAAGAATCAGCTGTGCCATGTGAATCTGGTGAAAGAGTTTGTGAGGTGCCCCCCTGAGCCTCTCGCTGTCCCTGTGTTGACTTGCAGCGGTCATGGTGGAGAAGGAGTGAGGGACAGTGAAGCCCAGGTGGAAGATAACTGGGAGTGTCATGTCTCTGCTGACCAGTGGGTGGGGAACTCCAAACAGGTGGCTGACGATGCTCTAGTGCACCTGCCTGAGCAACAGCGTGTAGCCGTGCAGCACCTGTTTGCTTCATACCCCACTGTGTTTGCAGAGCATCCAGGCCTCACAACTCGAGTGGTGCATGACGTGGACGTGGGAGATCACCCCCCCTTTAAATCAGTACCCTACAGAATTCCACCCATTAAACTCCCAGCCCTCAGAGCGGAGTTAGAGTATATGTAGAACGGAGGTTGATTGAGAAGGGGGCAGTTAGGTGGACATCTCCTGTCACTCTGCAGCCCAAGCCTGACGGGAAGGTTCGCTTCTGCATTGACTTTCGGAGATTGAACGGGTTGACTCCCACCAATACTTATCCCCTTCCCCGGGTTGACGATAGTGTAGACAAGATTGGTAAGGCACAGTTTCTAACTAAGGTAGACCTTGTGAAAGGCTACTGGCAGGTGCCCTTGTCTGAGCGGGCGAAGGGGGTATGCGGGTTTGTGGTTGATGGGAACACCTACCGTTGCAATGTGATGCCGTATGGCCTTAAAAATGCCCCAGCAACCTTCCAGAGTCTTATGAATGAGTTAGTAGCTGACATCCCTAACTGCACTGTCTACCTAGATGACGTTATAATCTACGATGACAACTTTGAGAGTCACTGTGAGCACATAGAAGCCTTGTTTCGGAAGCTCAGTGAGGCCAGCTTGGTGGTCAATCTGGGCAAGTGTGACTTTGTCCGGGCAACTGTACAGTATCTTGGGTTTGTGGTCGGGTTAGGCCAGGTGTGCCCCCCCCCCCAAAACAAGATACAGGCTATTAATCAGTTCCCCAGGCCGTCCACCAAGCGGCAGATCATGAGATTTTTGGGCATGATCTGTTACTATCGCCGTTTCATTCAGGGTTATTCTACTGTGTCAGCTCCTCTGACAGATTTACTAGCAAAAGACAAAAAGATCAAGTGGGCACCTGAGTGTGAAAGGGCTTTTTCGCTGGTCAAGCAACTACTATGCACTCACCCAATCCTCAGGGCCCCTGACTTTGAAAGACCATTCCAGCTGGCAACAGATGCCAGCGGTGTAGGGGCTGGTGCCATCTTAATGCAAATAGACGAGAAAGGTTTGGAGCATCCAGTCAGTTTCTTTTTCAAGAAGTTTAATTCCGCTCAAAAAAACTACTCTGTGGTTGAGAAAGAACTGCTGGCAATAGTGTTGGCGCTCAGGCACTTTGAAGTACATGTTCCTGCCTACGGGCCAGTCGTGGTGATTTATACCGACCACCACCCTCTTAAATTTCTGAACCAATTCCACAACCGGAATATGAGGCTGACACGTTGGTCACTCATGCTGCAAGAATACAATCTAGACATTCGCCATATTGCCGGTTGTGAGAATGTGATTGCAGACTGTTTGTCGAGGGTGGAGGATCCGGAGTAGATCACCACAGGTGTGTGGGTTTGAGTGGAGAAAAACCAGGCTTGCCCCTGTAGAGCAGCCGTCAAAAACAACATTAAAATTAAATAAAAAAAAATCACATAAAAACTTTCTTTTTTATAGTTAATTGTAAGTTGCCAATGTTATAGCTAAAGTCCTAAGTTGAACCTGTCTTTCACTTAGTAGGCTGGGCTCTGTGAAGCTCGCTCAGGGAGCATAGCAGGCTAAATTATACTATTATATTTGGGAGGGGTTATAAGATTTTTCTTTATATTAATATGTTGTTTTATGTAAGAATTGAGCTTTGCATTTCATTTCTGGTGGAGTGGTTAGGTGTGGCGGGTCTTGTCGGCATTCTGCCTTGTCAGATATGGTGCTCGCCTAATGTTGAGCGTCCTATATCTTGGGCAGGGTGTGACGTCTACCAGCGTGGGCAGAATCGCCTCTCGTTAGCCACTAGCGCTCGCCAGGGACATTGAAATGGGCTACAGTTATCCGAGAATGTTGTTCTTTCTTTCCTTGTGCTCGCATTGTCACAGACAGTCCAGTGGTGGTCTTTGTTTTCGTCTGTGACAACGGGAATTATTTTATATCATTAGTAGAATATAAGATGCATGGTGTAAAGTTAAGGAGAAAGAGCGATAGAGGCAGCGTGGTGGTAGTGTGTGCGTGTGTTGCTGCCTCCCTCGCTCGGAGGAGTTTTCCCGCTCGCGCGGGCTTTCCCGCGCCCTTGATTGGCTGGCGGTTCCTGGCGCGTCCTAGGGGCCTGCTGCCTTGTGACGTATCGGCCCGTGATTGGCCTACCATCGCGCCTTTGTGGGCTCCTGTGTGACTTGCCTCCTGTGTGAGGGTCCACGGGAGCTGTTCTCCTCAGGACAGGCTAGGCGCGCATGCTTCTAACATCCCTTTGCAAACTCTCTCCCGATCACCCCCTTTACCACTGTCTCTCTCTCTGAACTCCTTCTTTTCCATTGCTTCTCACCTTTATTCAATTACTTGTCCCCTTGGGTTCTGCATACAGTTTCCATAGCCGGCCCATTGTATTGTATGCGCCGTCCTCTGAGATATTTAATGTACTTAGAATAGGTCTTGATGGTTCTTAGTTAGTAGAGGTTGGGAACTTAGTGTGTCTCCATTATTGATTTAGTGTTTCTGCTCTTTGATTTAATGCTAGACTGGGATAAGGTAACTGTAGTCGTCGTCACCGATGTGTGTATGGTTTGCTTATACCTACACAACTTCGACAGGTCCTGTGGTAGCCTGTGTTGTCTTTTCGCTTGCGTTCTTTACGAGTGCAGCATTGTGTTGACTGAGGGTTTTAGCCTGTTCCAGTTCCACACTTTGCTGCCTCTTTGCTTGTCTTTAGAGGGTCGCCAGGATAGAACCAGATACTTGTGATCTGGATCTATTAAGAGAGCACCCTAGTCAATTAACGTAACTTAAAGGATGCAGTCTTAAGGACATCGCTAGGCTATGAGCCTGTCTTGCTCAACCACAGTTCCTTACCTAGAGTATTCCAGCTAGACATTATTAATCGAGTAGACACTTATTAGTATTTAATATAAGCTCTTTGATATGTACGCATTATTATTCACAGCATTTATTAGTCTAGGTTGTTGTTGAGTTGCACAACCATAGCAGACTGTTTCGTTGATGAGGAAGTACTTCTTTTAGTGTCGAGCATTGCTACCGTTGCGCATATATAGTATTCTTGTGTCAGTTAACATTATATGTCCTATCTTTTAGTGTATTCAGTCTACACGTGTGGTGTCCTGCCTCCTGCCTTTATATAATTTAAGATACGAGCATCTTATGAGCATCAGACTTTCTTCAGAAGTTTTCAGGTCTATGCTGTAGGACTACATTTCACTTTCTTTCAGATAGGAGTGAAGAGAGTATTGTTATTTAGAGTAACTATATTGAAGCATCTTTTTATTGTATTAAATCTTGCAGTGATTTAATTGATCTTTCCATAGATTCCTTTTTATGCATTTTAACGTAACTTGCATCTTGTTTGATATCAGGCTATACCAGTGTGGGTTTGCCTGAAGTAGAGTACATTTATGCCCAGTTAAGGATACCCCATTATCGCAGATTAACTCTGGAGGGTATAGATGTTTTTTGTTCGCCGGCATATAAGTTCGAGGGTTTGGATCTAGCGTACCGTGTTACATAGTGCCCTATTACTAGTCCAATCATTAAGTGCCCTTGTTTTATTCGTAGCCCCGGTCGTAACAGTACCACTGATTGGGTCACTGCACCAACAGGGTAGATAGAGTCCATGTTATCTTCTTGCAAATAATCACCACCAGGGCGCACAAAAGCAGCCTCAGCGACGACTATGGGAGGCAGGAAAACTACATCCCCTACAAAGTCAGTCCCGAGCAAAAAGTCCACCCCCTCAACTGGCAGAGTGTCCACCATAGCCACCTTACCCTCGGCGGTCAAAAGTGAGCACTCTAGGGTCACTGGGACTAAATCACAGAATTGTTCACTGTTGATTCCCCTACACATTACAAACTCTCCCGTGCTAATAGGTCCCCCTGTCAGGTTGCGACACATGGCTTGTTGCGCACCAGTATCCCTAAACACCTTGACAGGGTAAGTCTGCTCTCCAACCCGTACTAATGCATCATGCATAAATGGCCTGCACCAATCAGGGGAAGTCTGGTTATGCTCAGGTGGTGATACCATCGGGGCGGCAAAGTGCTTACTACCCTGCTTCGCGCTGGCCATCACTGCCCCCCAAACTCACCAGTACCTGGCTTGCCTTTCACAGGTACCTCCCCTAGTGTCGCCACCAACTGGACAACCTTGGGTCCCTGGGTAGCCTTCCACTTAGCACACTGAGATTTAATATGACCCACTTGCTTGCAAAAATAACATCTCACTTCCGTAGAAGCTCGCTGGTTGTCAGCCTTGGTATAATATTGTGTCTTATTTGTAGTACCTTTGGGTGATGATGGGCAAGCTGATATGGTGGCTGCTTAGTGCACAGGTCGGTCTCTCCTGTCACCAATGCTCCCCATGCACGTACCACGCTGGGCTAGTGCAAAGTCATCAGCCCAAACTGCTGCTTCCCTTAATGATTTAAACCGCTTTTCTTTTAATTTTGCCCCAATGTCCTTTTCAACTATGCTTGTAAACTGTTCCATCAGCCAAACCTTACACGCCGCCTCCAAAGTATCAGCTGACTCCGAGTGCAGCCACTTAGCTAGAATATCGCGCAGGTACCTGGCACATTCCACGTGCGAGTCCCCCTACTGCTTCCAAGCCCCCATGAAGGCCAACCTGTAAGCCTCAGGATGCAGCTCGTAGGCTTTCAACACAGCCTCCTTACATTAAGCACATCATACTCTAACTCCTGCACTTCTAGGCGATCGTATGCATCAAGAGCCTTGCCTTTCAAGACATTAGACACCAACACTGCCCAACGTTGCCTCGGCCACCGATACTCGTGGGCCTTCTTCTCAAAACACAAGAACCACTCTGTGATCTGGAGTTCATCGAAGGCCGGCACAAGTTTCAGCCGTCGAGACAACAGCACCTCTTCTGCCTCCTCCTTAGATGCATCTATCTATATATCTATTGCCTGATGCCGCGATCCCCGAAGGGGTGGCCACGAACGAACTGCCCCCATGCACCTCTGTCCCCAGTCAGTCAACGCCCCTCCCCCCAACCAGCACCGCCTTCGTTCATGTACTTCCTCACTCCATCCTTCCACCTCTCATTCGGTCTACCTCTCCCTCTCTGTCCCTCCACCTCGCTCTCGTACACCCTCCTAGTCATTCTCTCGCTTTCCATACGTTCCATATGGCCGAACCATCTCAAGTTGTTCCTTTTCACACTTTCCAGCACATCTACCTCCACACCACACCTCCTTCTTACTTCCTCATTAGTCTGTCTATCCCTCCATGTAACTCCGCATGCACTTCTTAAGTAATTCATTTCCACTGCTCTCACTCTTGGTCTGAGTCTCTCAACGAACGTCCATGCTTCGCTTCCGTAAGTCAGTGTCGGGATTACCACACTGTCATGCAAGGACTTCTTCACTTCCATACTGACCACCCTATTTCTTGTTACTGCTTTCGCGTTCCTACAACCCTCTTCCCCTGTTGTACCCTCTCCCGCACTTCTTCATCCATAGTCCCATCTTTACTCAACACACTGCCCAGATACTTAAAAGAGTTGACGATCTCCATAGCCTGACCGTTCAGCTTCACCTCACACTCTGTGACTTCACCCCTTTCGAAGACCATAACCTTGCTCTTCCCCGCATTTACCTTCAAATTCCGTTTTTAGATGCATGCCCAGCATTATTCCCCTGTTGTCTTTGCCCACTAGTGTCCAACTTCATCTTCTCCAAGTCTGCCTGTATTCTCTTCTCCTCTATCTCTCTGTCTATCTCCATCTTCCTCAACTCAATCTCTCTATCTCTCTGTCTTTCTTCCATCTCCATTCTTTTTAGTTGGAGATCAACCTCTGGACTCCTTCTCGACCCTATCGGGGTTATAGGAGGAAACTGGGCGAAAGGGGGAACATTGTGCTGAGCAGCCACCATATGAGTGGCAGTGAAATGCTGGGGTGTGGCCCACGACACATGGGGGGAAGAAGGAAGATACTGGGGATTGCTAGCATAACTTGAAACAAATTTACTGGCCATAGGGGCATAAACATAGCCCTGTGAACATGAAGGGGCCGTACTAATAGGGTTAAATGCTGACGGTGGAGGCGTGGTGGCAGGTGCTGTGGTAATAGTAGGAGACTGCCTAAATACTGTATCACCCTGCTCTGGAGTTGTTGCTCCATTCCGGTCCCCAGTAGAATGATAACTAGCCTGACTGATAGGACGCTGTGGCACATGCTGGATGGTGCCATCATCCACAACACGAGTACTAGCTTCCTGAAGACCATTATGCTGTGCAACTACCTTACACACTTCTTGAACTAACTTTGCCTTAGCCATACCACTGCACCTCCAACCATACATCTCCAACACACGTCTTAATTCATCACTACTCCTGCCAGCAACCTCTTCTTGACTAGGTTGGGTTCTAATAAACTGCCAAACGTCCTCCCTCCCCACAATATGAACAGGAATGTAATCAACATGCGACATCTTAGCAATAGTTGTGGACACGGGTTAATGAAATAAGAGTACTATGTCTGTGGACATAGAAAAGAAAAATACTGAACAATCTAAATATAATTACTTCACACCACAAGAACTCTATACTATCACACTATCCTGGTCTGAGGTCGCCACTGTTACGAGGGGAGCCGGGGGGAAAGCAGATGCTCTAATAGCCTAGACCACAGCACTGTCAAAAAGTAAACGCCGTAGCAAAAAGACACCAATGCTGTAGACCTGCACCCAACACTGCCCACCGTATTGCACTACCCTGCAACAGACATGCTCTTAATATCTGACTCAAACACCAAGACACGCAGGGTCTCTAGGAAAAGGGGTTATCTTCCTCTTTGCTCTATGAAAGCAGTAACAGAAGGAGACACAAAAATATCTATTGTCCCCGAGTTTGGTTGATAGTGCTGCTAGTATTCAAGAGCACTTCTAAGGTTATTCTAAACTATACCAAAGAATGGTAACTAAAATGCTGTTAGACTCCCAGAACAAACCACATAATGCCCAATCGCTTAGGAATTGAGAATCATATGAACAAAACCATGGGAAAGTCTAAAGCACTATTCTTACACATGAAACATAATAGTTGGTATTCCAGTAGGTTGGGGCAGGCTACCCAAAGCACACACCAAACCACTGTGAATACCAACTTCAATAATAAAGAATACATACATATAATAATAATAAGCAATGCAGTAGAATAAAGGAAATGAAATGGAAGAAGAGAAGGGAGAAGATTATTATTTAGATTGCCAGGGAAAGAAGATGCAGTATTTCTATTTAACCTAAGAAGTGCGCATGGGGGTAATTAGACACCTCTCCCTGTGCTGACGTATTTGAGCTGTTTCCATCACTAAAATATTCATTTGACCATAAATAGCAATAATACTTATCCTAACGCACCTATTATGGGTTGATTATAAAGGTATTAACCTGAAACAACAATAAAACGAGTGAAAACAGCGTTTGGATGGTCAAAATCGGAGATACAAGGCCGCGAGTTATATAATGTATGGGTGAGGCAACCTGCTTTCCCGCCAATTTCCCCCAAGGCCACTGAGACACAGTCGATCGATACTCTCTCTCTCTCTTGCACTCGCTTGCTAACAGTGATGACAAGGCCCTGCTTGCAACTCGCTAATGTTAGCACGAAAATATACCTCAGAATAAGGGAATAACAGGGAATATAGGTGATAACTGAAGGAGGGGAGGAAAGTGGGGAAGGAGGGGAGGTAGAGGAGTGATATTTTGCATGGCCCAGGGGCAAAATAAAAAAAAATAAATAAATAAAAAAAATAAAAAAAATTTGATGTTTAAAGTTGATTTTTTTTCTTTCTGACTCTTAAGAGTCTTCCCGCAGTCCGCCGGGGGAACTCTTAAGAGTCTTCCCGCAGTTCCCGGGTTAACAAATGCAGAAAACTCCTGTATGCAAGATAATTAAAATAGAACAATATTTTTAGGATTAAATTACTCCCAGACTTGCTCTGCTACTATTCAATAAGGAACAATGAAAACATATGCGGTATTTAGGGAAACATTGAAGCAAACCTGGGACAGACTCCACAGCATGTGTGCTCAGTAAGGGGTCTGTCGCTAGAGTGGTTGTCCTGCGGCCACGAGAGTCCCAGGAGGGGAGGAGAGCTCCAGACATTGCTAGACGAAACAATTATTCTAAGCTCCTAGGCTCTCATTAACTATACAGAAATAATCAAAGAAATACAAGACATCATTGTGTAAACTTATGATAAACTAAAACAATCCCACACTGGGGTTAAATAAACTAAATAATTATTGAATCACTCTCGTGGCAACAATTGAGACAGCTACTGTAGCCTCTCGACAAAGTATTGCCTAAGATGGTGCAATCATGACGTCACCACTGGACACGAAAGATACAAGGGAGATAGAGAGAGAGAAAACAGGGCCAGATTTGCCAGCTATCTGCAGTATAGCAGAGAAACCTAAAGGAACGACGGACCCACCGACGTTCCCCTAGTGACCCCCCTATCGATGACCCTTAACCACATCAGCAGGCTAAGGACATTATTCGATATATAGTTTGCCTATGTATTATTGTTACAGACAAATCCTAACAAATGTTGTAGAAGTAGAGGCGGAGTGACGTCTATGATTTGTATAACCATAACCCTGCCCACTTAGGTATAGATAAATCCTGCCTTCCTGAGTTCAGGCAACACCCCGCTATATACACTCCTTAATACCCCCTTGTACAAATAGTGGCGGCATCACCGACCCCTAGTGACCCAGAACTACCTCTTACCATCAAGTTAAGTATTTATATACAATTCTCTGATCCCTATACATTTCTCTAAATTAATTGTGAACAAATGTTGCAGAACTAGAAAACAACTTCCTCCTCTGACTGTCGTTCACAATACCCCTGCACCTTTCCTATCAAAATAAATAAAAAAAAATCCCAGTACCGACAACATCAGTTCTATAAACCTTCCCCCCCTTTTTTGCACGACTATATAAACTCTGAGTGGAGAGAAGAAAAACAAGTAGAAAGAATTTTTCTCCGGATCGGCACCCCGCTCTGAAGGAACATCGATTTTTACAGCAATAGTTATTGATCACGGCACCCCGAAAGTTTTTATTCTATCTGTAGATACAATTACTTGATTCTAGGATCTTTGTTATTACTTAACACAGAGCCCTAAAAAAACAGTTCTTGTATAATAGTGTACCAAGTAGACTATATAAATAGACGTTCTTATTTCTGGCATCACTCAGAGATTAAGATTGTTATATTTATTGGTTACATTTCTATCTAGATAAAACATTGAAAGAGTAAGGCAACACCTCCCTTTCAATATTTTTCTATTTAAAAATTATATCCACACTTCTCACAGAGATCTAGGATAGCAAGCTCTTTTGTGTTTGTCGGGAATTTAGATAGAGAGGTTAAATTGCGTATCACTGGTACATGAAATAACCCAACAAATAGTTATAATATAATTACCAACGACGTAGTCGTCGATGGGTGTAATCCAGTCCCCCACACACGGCTAATTCAATTGCATGACATGTAGGAATGTTCACATAATACAATATCGATACAATGAACTTAGCTTAGAGGACTGGTGATGTAGGACTGTTGTTATAGATTAATAATTGTAGCACATGGTGAACTGTGGGTTGAGTCAGAGCCGGGGGAGGAGATGTTGGTTGTATGGTGTTGATTGAGAGACTAAAGGGCCGGCGTCCGATCGCTTCGCGAAATTACATATGGCTGCCGGCTCATAATAATTATAACCCATAACTTGGTTTCATGATACATCTAGAGCTGATGTAGATATTTATACTTACAGTTAATATTTAACCTAACTTAAGAATAAACTACAATACACAAAGAACCAGCCGAAATCGTACAAGAGATACGATACCGCCAAATTCAAATGTCCTATTGGACCAAAACCTGTCGGGATCATTACCCTATTCCCGACATATTGCCCGCCACCAAAAATGATATACAGGAGCTATATACAGAGAACAAAAAAAAAGGACATCGAAGTCAAAGATCACCTTGTTTGATCTTTGATCTCCAAAGATCCACGGAACTCATAGCCGCCCTCCTTTTGGGACGAGCGCCACCTGAAGCCTGAGGAGGATCATCCTTCTCATCATCAGCTGCCCCACCTTGAGGAGCACTGTCACCAGCACTCTCCCGCGGAGGGGTATCAGTAGAAACGCCAGGATAATCCGGCAGTTCTACATCCTGCTCCAAGGGATATAACCTTACGACTGGGCGAGTAGTAAACCCCAGTCGAAGTTCGTATTCTAGCAACCCTTAAAAGACCATCAATGCCCTGGAACAAATCGATAATCCTCCCAAGCTTCCAAAATAACCTAGGACGCTCATCATGAATCAGGACGATATCCCCGATACGAGGCCATCGTTGATTCGTCCCTTTGATCTTATGAGAGTGATGCTCGCGAAGAGACAGCAAATATTCTTGGGTCCACCGTTTCCATAGATCGTCGGACACCTTGTTTACATACTGGAAGCGACGACGTGTGGCGTCAGCATTGCCGAACGTAGGGTCTTGCAGATCTTCGTCATTTACGGACGATCTAGGAAAGGTATTAAGGGTTCGTCCACGTGTTAGCATAGAAGGCGAAATGGGTTAGAGGTCATCAACATCTGCCGAGGTATAGGTCAAGGGCCTGTCGTTGACTGACATCTCAATCTCTATTAAGATGGTTTGCAACTCCCGTCTGGTCACCATTGCTCTTCCTAATACCTTCTTCATGGCAGATTTGACGATGCCGATAGTTCTCTCCCAAATCGCCCCGAACCATGGTGCACGTGCTGGTATAAATCTCCACTGACAACCCTTTCCAGTGAGGGTAGCCACAACCTGCGGGTCATCCATTAAACTCCGGAGATATTTAGAGGCCCCGACAAAACAAGTCGCATTATCGCTCATAATAATTTGAGGGAAACCATTGCGGCCTGCAAAGTGTCTTAGAGTATGCAAAAAACCCTCACTGGATCGGGCGTCAATCAATTCAATATGAATCGCTCTGGTTACCGCACATGTGAATACAACGGCATATACCTTTATGATATTACCGGGCGATTCTCTAACATGAATCGCTCCTGTGTAGTCTACCCCGGTTACCTGAAATGGTTCAGTCCTTTGTACCCTGAACTCAGGCAAGGGAGGTAGATCAACTGGGGAGTAAGGCTTACCCTGTAATCTTTTACAGATAGTACAGCTATTGTGGATCCCTTTAATTGCTTGTCGCATCTTAGGGATCCACCAATGTTGTCGCATATACGCCAGAACATAATTTACGCCAAAATGTAGGCAGGTCCTATGGCATTGGCGAATCAACAGTTTGGTAATCAAATGAGAGGAGCTAAGGAGGACAGATATTTCGCAGAATCAATAATGTCCGCCTTTTGTATCCTGCCTCTACACTTAATTATGCCTCCTTCCATATATAATCCTAGCTGCCTCATTAAGTTTGAGGGTTTGGCCTTTGACTCCTTGCTCAGGATTTGATGTTCAGTAGGATAAGATTTCTTTTGTACTAAACATATTAGTTTCGCTTCTGCTGATCTCATTTCATGGAGTCTGATATGCTTCGAATCTTCACTATGGAAAGACCCGTGAGCCCGACTTCTCATGTTGTTAATGAAACGGTATATCCATGCAAATACCCGTATTACTTGATCATAGCTGCCGTAACGTTCCCACTCTACCAACTTGTTATCCTGATGTGTAGTACTCACATTCGAACTACTTAACACATCATCTTGGGGCCGACTTGAAGGATCAGATATGTGTTCCCTGAAATCCTGAGGCCATTCAGTTGGAGATGTAAGCCATGGAGGTCCATGCCACCAAATAGAGGACGACATAAACTGTTGCGCCGAGATCCCCCGGGAAATTATGTCACTGGGGTTATCCCTGGTGCTCACATAGCGAAATTTAGCTGTAGGAACTAAGTTATGTATCTCATCAGTGCGATTAGAAACATAAACAGGTAACACTTTCTGGCTGTGTACCCATGAAAGCGCTATTTGACTGTCGCTCCAGACATAGACGTTATTAATCTGTAGTATGTCTGTATAAGCATCCAGTGTAAACTTTATAAGACGAGCAGACAGAAGCAATGCAGTAAGTTCTAATTTAGGAACTGTAATCTCCTTTATAGGGGCTACTTTGGCCTTCGCTATAGCCAGCGTCGCTTCACTACCATTGCATATGTATATGGCAGTACCGTACGCACTATTACTAGCATCAGAAAAGGCATGTAGATCCACCTGTTGACCATTAATAACCTGACGATCAAGTTGGACCTTGCAACATGTGGAAAGGTCCGACCGAATCAACCGCCAAGTATCTTGTAACTCAGTCGGGAGGGGCATGTCCCAATCTAGTTTTAGCCGCCATAGTTGCTGTAAAAACATACGAGCACGGATAGTGACAGGCAGCAAAAAACCTAGGGGATCAAACAACCTTGCTGACAAGCTTAAGCAGTTTCGCTTGGTCATAAGCTCACTGCCGCATGGGGTGTGACAGAAGGATATACAATCTGTGGTAGTGTCCCATTTGTGGCCTAAAAACTTCACCTCACTATTCTCAGTAGCTACACTGTCAGAAGCAAATTGACCTTTCAAAAGATCACTATTAGTGGCCCATTCTCTCAAGTATAGATGAGCCTTGGCAAATATATCGCGGATCTCCCAGCATCTCTTGAGCAATAAATCTTCACCGTCTCCAGTGCCTTGAAGATTGTCCACATAGATCCACTGCTTGATCTCATTCTTGAAGTCAGGATCTAGTCCAGCCTCCTCAAGATGATGCAAGATCAGCGTTGAGAAGGAACTGGGAACAGGTCGCCCCGAATAAGACGACTCTGAACCTGTAGACCAGATACTCTGAATCTAGATCCATTGGGTCCCGCGGCCATAAAAATCTTGTCGAGTCCCTGTCTTCACGATGGAGTTGAAGCATCAGGAAGGCCTTCTCAATATCGGCGACCCATGCAAACTTATGACATCTAAAGCGCAACATAATGTGCGCTAGATCAGAGACCAGGGACGGACCCGTGTACAGACAATCATTCAGGCTATAGGAGCGATCACTGGATTTAGCAGAGCAGTCATACACAATACGAACAGGAGTGGTGGAACTGTCCTTTTTAATCCCATGGTGAGCAAGGTAATGGATGTTATCCCCATATTCACTGAGACCTACTCTCTCCACAAATCCACGTTGTACCTGCTCGGCTAAAACTGCCGCATAAGTCTCGCAATAACTTGGATCCTTGACAAACTGCTTCTGAAGGCCACGTAACCTACCAAGTGCTAGATGGAAATTAGTAGATAATTTACTCTTGTTATCATTCCAAGGGAGCCTTACCACATACTGACCTCTGCCAGAGTCATACGTTACAGTCTCCTCATACGAGCTTAACGCTAGCTTGGACTCACGATCAAGTTCATGTGGGTCAATTCCAATATTGTCCAAGTCCCATAGCTTATCTATATCAGTACATGTATTATCAGGCACATTTGGCCTAATATATTTATCTATGGGGCTTACTGCTACCTTGAGGACCGTAACCACCTCCACCTGTGTGTCTTGAGAGGAAGTGGCATAGGACCCAGAAATGGCATACCCTTGGATCGTGGGGAGCATTATAAGCTTATCTACCCACCGATATCCAGGGTGAACCAGGTCGTAGTAATAATCAGCTCCGACCAGTAGCATAATACCATTGTTAGCAGAGAGTTGATCATCAGCCAGTTTATAACCCTTGCTTCTGAGATATTTCAAATGTAGTTGAATCTCTGATGCTATATAGAAACTGGGTAGTGTGTCGACCACAACAGCCTTGATGGGACATACCTTTTTTCTATAAACATAGGAAATCTCCACTATATCATAGTCACTGGTATCTATTTCACCAGTGAAACCATGGAGATGCAAATTCTCTTGACCCTTGCTGGTACACTTGAGCTGGGGTAATGATGACCGCAGAACGAATGACCTCTGTGAGCACTGGTCAAGTAAGGTGCGCGTCATTATAGTATTATTATTACTCCCCACTACTGGCAGCATCATAGTAGGAAGCAATTGACATTCTCGAGAAGCAATGGACATGGCAGATACTTTATCACCCTCGCTCTTACTTTTCTCATGTGACTCTTTGGGGGTTCTCCCCTTTTCTTTGCCGTCGTGCCGATCAGACTGGGTGCAAAGGGAAAACCAATGTTTCCCCTTGCAATACTTACAAGGTTTGATGTAGGAATTGGTGCAAGTACTGTTGAAGTGGTCTCTTGCCAGACAGCTGGTACATAACTTAAGCGATTTAGCCTGGCCAATCTTCTGTGTAGCCTTAGGATACTTAGGACACTGATACCACAGATGACCGTGGACACTGCACAACTTACAACCTAATGATATTGGCCTTCTCTGTTTCGGAGAAGTCTGTACCGGGAAAGCTGCAGTAGATGGCGACATCTCCACTTGTCGGTAGTGTCCAGTACTCTCCATATTGAAGACTTCAGTCTGGTACACCTGCACCAACGCTTCCAAGTTTAGTGGAGAGTCGCTTAGTTGTCGTCTTAAGATTTCCCTTAGGGGAGAGGGTATCTTATTCAAGATATTCACACTAAATATCTCCTCCTTGGTGACGGCCATTGTCTCCATAGATCGGAGGAGGCTCTCAAAGGAGGCATAGTACTCCTTTAGGGCCGTCACATCATAGGACGGAGGATCCAGCGTGAAGAACTTAGTAATTAACGCGGTCTTGATGACTTCCACTCTCCCGTAAGTTCTCTTCAGCAACTCCACTGCAGACTCGTAGCTGGTAGCTTCTAGCTTGTACCCATCGACTAACTTCAATGCCTCCCCTTTCAATTGACCACGGAGATATGTGAACCTTTGGATGGATGTGAGTGTTTTATTATGATGGACGGAACACTCAAAAATATCCCAAAATCCAGTCCAGGTAGCCGAATCCCCGGAAAAGGTAGGCAAGGTAAGCTTCGGCAGGTTAAAACCAGTCGCCTTTGGTGTACCGGTATCCTTAACAGAGGTTGATTCTTGGGTGGAAGATAGTCTGGCTAAGGCTGTATTAACATCCTCAAAGTACTCAAGATCTGCCGACATTTCTTCTTCCACATCATCAGTAACTGTCAATAAACCATATACCTGCTGAGCATAACTATCATAAGTAGCTAGCGATTTAGTAACAGTAGCGAATTTACCCTTTATTTGATCAGCCGTGGCACTTAAAAAAAGTTCATCAAGATCTCTTAAACATCTATTTAAACTTCCCTTCATCCCTCCCTTAAGAATCTTAAGTTTCTTTAAATCTGTCATCGTTAAGGTCTAATTTTAAGCAACTTAAACTATAATGAGGTCAGACTACAAACCGTTAATCGCTTAGGAATCAACAGCGGCAAACTCCCATTACTTAAGAATTTTACTCAAAAAGAATTACATAGTACTTACATCCCCCTTAACATAAACTATCGAAAGGAAATTATCTAACTAGACAAAAGAATAAAATACTAAATCCATTAAAAGAAAGGGTAAGGTGAAGCACTAATTATTGTAAGCCCTTTATAGGTAAGCCTAGTTGGTTAAGCTACAATCATGAGGTCTGACTATTAACTGTCAATCGCTTAGGAATTAACAAAGACCGACACTCATGACCGCCACTTTAAGCAACTAGGCCTAGGCTATTATGAAATTGAAATATAAAAGGTCACATGAGAACCCTCCCCTCCAGCAAAATTAATAATGAGCCCCACAATGACAAAACACAATGAACACCACAGGCACACCACCAAAGCGAAATGAACAGCAACCACAGACACCCGCAGGCCTAGACTGCCTAGCCTAGCCTAGCCGAGCCTATGAGCGCGAAATGGTGCCCGACGAAATTACCCCTACCCCAAACTCCAGCCCAGCTAACCCACCAAAAAACGCCAAGGAACACACGCCCAAAAAAACCTGGAAACTAGCCAAAAAAAAGATAGGGACGGCGCCTAAATGGTAAAAAACACGAGGGAAGAAGCTGGGTCTAAACTAGGGAACGGCAGTCGGCCAACAACGCGCGAGGTGGCAGCCATTTGTAAGCCCACAAGCGTCAAGGAAGCAAACAAAACGGTACTACGGTAAGGAAGCCTAAGGGCACGAAGGACCATTATTTGTCGGGAATTTAGATAGAGAGGTTAAATTACGTATCACTGGTACATGAAATAACCCAACAAATAGTTATAATATAATTACCAACGACGTAGTCGTCGATGGGTGTAATCCAGTCCCCCACACACGGCTAATTCAATTGCATGACATGTAGGAATGTTCACATAATACAATATCGATACAATGAACTTAGCTTAGAGGACTGGTGATGTAGGACTGTTGTTATAGATTAATAATTGTAGCACATGGTGAACTGTGGGTTGAGTCAGAGCCGGGGGAGGAGATGTTGGTTGTATGGTGTTGATTGAGAGACTAAAGGGCCGGCGTCCGATCGCTTCGCGAAATTACATATGGCTGCCGGCTCATAATAATTATAACCCATAACTTGGTTTCATGATACATCTAGAGCTGATGTAGATATTTATACTTACAGTTAATATTTAACCTAACTTAAGAATAAACTACAATACACAAAGAACCAGCCGAAATCGTACAAGCGATACGATACCGCCAAATTCAAATGTCCTATTGGACCAAAACCTGTCGGGATCATTACCCTATTCCCGACAGTGTTAGAAGGGTTTAGCGAGATACCCTCACGGGCACTTTGCATATATAAATCCTAGGCTCAAATTGGCTGTGGCAAACCACCAGAATTTGAGACTGAAAGGTTAACACCGCCTCGAGTTCTTTGAATCTCTTATAACGGTTAGGACAGTCAAGAAGAGCAATTATCTCAGCTCATCTTGCGTGCGTCCGATGATAAGCTAATCCGGCAAGACCTGAAGCTTATACATTCAAAACCCCAGTTCAAGAGTACCTTAACAGAACTTCATCACCGATTAATATAAAGGTCAGGATAGTCAAGATTCGTTGGAAGCTAAATGCTGAGAATACTTGCATTGATCCGATGTGGTGACCAACTGTTATCTTTGAATAATAAGTTATGGAACCATATTTAAGACGTTAACACCTTATTGGCGGGTGGTAGGGTATATTACACCGTACTGCACAGCGGGTTTTTTTTACCCTAAATAGGGTTGTTTCCGTGCTCATTTTCATGCATAAACAAGACCCACAGCGTAAAACAAGTATCTATCCCTGAAAGGGCATAAACAGAGCTTTCCAATGACACCCGAACCATCCTTGTACGACCACTGGTTTTCTTGCAATGATCGTGCAACACGAGTGCAAAAACCCTAAAATAAGGTAATTTCCGTACATAATTCCCTGTGTAGCGAGTGAGAAAGGGGGGAGGAAGGTGGTATACAGTTCAGTACGTCCACAGTGGTCGTGGGGAGCGGTCATAAGTATACTACGCTCGTCCCACCGCTCAGCTCTCTCTCTCAGCAACATTACGTGCTGAAAATGGCGCTCGACAGCTGTCGTGCACCGCCACTTAGTCCAAATTTATTTCACTTAACATATGTTGCGCGCCGCCAGTTAGGGGTTAAGACCCCAAACCCATTAATCCATCTGTAACTTCTTCATACACCGGACAACCTGGACGGCCTACGGAACATCAGAATACAACTCAACAAAGTGCACCTCTACCGGCAAGACAAGAAATAATATGAAAACCCGGGAAATTAGTATCAGTGTCGAGATACTCTCAGGTGCGAATATAAAGTGATCAAAATAATCAGAGTTCTTACCATCTTACAATACGTGGAAAAGTATAAACAAGTGTCTATAAAATTCAGAGATAAGTAATAAGGAAGATCAAGGACTCCTAACCTAATTGAACTTTAAGGCGCCATTCTCACCCTTCAGATAACATATATATTGATTTTAGACGGATTTCTACCTGTTCAGTAACTCAGTCATATTTCCGTCAAGTGGAAAATAAACAGAGTCCGTTCCTCCCTAAAATTCGAGTTATCTAAGCCAAGTGTAAAGTTATTCAGTGAGCATTACCATCCTATTAGTGAAGTGTTCATATATGAATTACACCTATGATCCTTGCCTACCGTAATTCTGAATTTTCAATAATTTACGAAAATTACTATAATTTCACGAACTCTGAAAAATCTCGCAGTAGAGACTCATAATATTTTAGAGTCCACAATCTCGAGGAAATTGAAAATACCTTGAGACTTGAGTTATCGTATTTAGTGCAAACAAATACGAGAATACGTATCCCCATAACCAATATCATTCGGAGATTAATTTCCTTCGATAATCGTAAAACTGAACCAAGTCTCCTTTTTGTTATTTTCATTTGTTACTGTGTTTGCAACCAGAGAAGTGTACCTAATTCTCAAGAAGAATTATAAGATATAAAGTTGAAGTGATATACCTGATTTCTATCCAGAGCCGCGAATGTACTGGGAGATTTTAAACCTAGAAGTTGTACCACTTATGAGTACCACATGTGTTAAAAAGTGTTTATACAATTCATCATATGTATTCTAGTGAATAAGTAAATAAAGCTGTATTACCAATTATCTTTCGATATTATACATGTCCTCTATTGATTCTTTATATGTACTTGCCTGAATTCCAATATCCCAGTCTTGAAGAACTCACCTTTACCGATTGTTAATCCAGCATAAAATCAGGGCATAACATATATATATATATATATATTATATATATTATATATATATATATATATATATATATATATATATATATATATATATATATATATATTGTTACGAGGGGGGCTGGGGCAACCAGATGCTATAATAGCCTAGCCCACAGCACCGTACTACCCTGCAACAGACACGCTCTTAATATCTGACTCAAACACCAAGACACGCAGGTTCTCTAGGAAAAATGGTTATTGTTACGTCCTGGGATATATAAACACTGGGCTCTTTCTATTGGACTAGGTATGCGGCAACAAGCAACAACGGAAAACGCTAGATCCAACCCTTATCTATAAACCCAGGCAACAAACCACCCTAAACCGTCAAGAGTCCTGCCTGGACAACGAGGTATCCTATGACTCAGTTACAGGGTGCACGCACTATAGACTGCTGATAGTCAAGCAGGCTATATAAAAGATCACACAATTAAGTTGACTTAAAGCTTCAAGGAAAAGATAGATAACGGAATTAAATTGCAGAAACAATTTAATAACAAACTAGAAGAAAGTACATTTAACGTTACGTTAATTAATACAACTAATCACCCCTGCGTGAAAGAAGGTGAAAGCAAACAGTCCTCAAAACATCGTACAGGTAGACAAGATGCGGGTTTCTAAACGGCATGCGGCTACTGTAGGATCTGATGCTTAGCAAAGAAAATACGTTACGGATTTAGAGAACTCTTAACTCATAAGCAGGAATAAATACTAGTGATAGGCCATACAGTGTATAATGGCATAGGTATAATTAAATAAAGGCAGCAACTCGCAACATAACCACATACAGGTGTGCTTCTCACTCTTAGTCAGGCAAGCCTGCTCGGACAGAGTCTCTAAGCCACACCCTGACTCACAATGCTCACAAAAACGGTAAACTGTGGCACAATAACAAGCATACAGATATAATAAACCACTAGCTGTTAATCTGCCAGGTGGCAGAGGTCTAGCCGGAAGGATATAGGCTTCGGATACCCGGGCTGAGCCACCTGCTCTAGCCTAGGGACGTTCCCAAGTCTGTGCGCCAAATTACTCTAATTGAAAGGGTGCTCTCTTGAGAGACTCAGATCGCAAGTATCTGACTCTCTCCTGGCGACCCTAAAACAAAAGAAAGACGTGCTAGCGCAGTGCTGAGTGGACTAGGCAAGGGCCCTCACACAACACAACACTAGACACACAGGGACACAGACAAGAAAATGCCCCCAGACTCCCACGGGTATCCTAGTAAAGTCGTGCGGGTCCACAGGACTCACACCAGCAGACTTTACTTAAAGGATCGCAAAAAGCCTCCCCTCCGGTCTAGCCCCTGCTAACCTGACACAAGAACACACTAGCAAGCATGAAACCACCAAATATGAGACAACAAAAATGCTTCCTAGGTCTCATTAACAATTACGTCTCTGCATAAGGCCCAAAATCCTATCTAATGATCTGAGAGCTCGTCGTTAATACAATAATAGATATAAGGTCTATCAAGGGGATGGGATAATTAAATAGATTGGTGAAGTAGTGGAAGGAAGGTATACAAAGTAAGAGAGAAAGTTTCTAAGTGGGGTTGAGAGGGATAGATATCAAGGGGGTCCAAAGGGTACGACAGTGAGGTGAGCTCTGAGTCTTGAATCTGTCTGGACCCCACCCTAGGCATGCAAAATACATCCCATGCTTGGCAACACTCAACACAGTTGCCGGGTCAAAATCCTCGACCCCGTGCGTGAGTCGAAACTAAGCCTAACGTTGCGATCAAATGCATATGGCAACGTTTTCAGGCTCGTCCCAAGCTGGCAAGCGAAGCAACGTCCCAAGCCGGTCTCTCTCTCCCGCTCGTCTCCTCCCGCCCTCATTAGACTTACATCTTATATATTATAATGAAATAATCAACTATCGAGAATAAAATATACTAAGATGCGTTGGTTAAGAATAAGGGCAGCTTCAAGCTGTGAAACAACATAAGAATATCCCAGACATTAGTTACGTTGTCGTAGGATATATACTAAGGAAAAGCCTGCCGGCCGGCCGCCGCCAGCCGGTTTCTAAACGGCTGGGCAGCCGACGCGCGCGCATGCCCGCATGTGGCTACTATGCAGAAGCGTCACACCTCCCCCAAGATATAAGACCCTTGACTAAGTTCTTCATATCTAACAGAAAGCTTCTCATAGTACCACACACTGTTGCGACACAAGGCACTATATAATTATAAAAAAAATAAAGACTGTTGCGCTCCACCGAGCAAGTTCAACTAACTTAGCGACAATAAGCGAAAACATTCAACTTAGATACTGCTACAACATCTTATACAAAATTCTACACGTTATAAAAATAAAGAGTTTTTATAAGGTTTTTGCTTTTTTAATTTGGTTTTTTCGGCTGAGCTACAGTGACAGCCTATTTTCCTCCACACTCAACCCTCAATCCTGTAGCAGTCTAACCAACATCATCCACCCTTGATAGACAATCCGCTATCACGTTATCAGAACCGGCGATATGGCGTATGTCCAAATTATACTCCTGAAGCATGAGTGACCACCTGGTCAGCCTCATATTCCGGTTATGAAACTGATTCAAGAATTTCATAGGGTGATGATCGGTATAAACCACTACGACTGGTCCGAAAGCAGGAACATTACATCGAAGTGCCTGAGCGCCAGCACTATCGCCAGGAGTTCTTTTTCAATTACAGAGTAATTCCTTTGTGCACTATTGAATTTTTTACTGTAAAAACTCACTGGATGTTCGATACCTTTATCATCTGTCTGTAACAAGACAGCCCCAGCCCCTACGCCACTGGCATCAGTCGCCAGCTGAAAAGGTCTGCTGAAGTCCGGGGCCCTGAGTATGGGGTGGGTACATAACAGGTGTTTCACCAAGGAAAACGCCTCTGCACACTCAGGAGACCACCGGAACTTCTTGTCCTTAGATAATAAGTCAGTTAAAGGTGCAAGTACAGTCGAATAGCCTTTGATGAAGCGACGATAATAGCCTATCATATCTAGAAACCGCATGATTTGTTTCTTAGTCGTAGGCTGGGGAAACTGATCGATGGCTTTGATCTTTGTCTGTGGAGGGCACACCTGACCCATCCCCACCTCGAACCCCAGGTACAAAACTGTGGCTTTGACAAAATCGCACTTACCCAGGTTTACCACCAAACCTGCTTCATTCGTTAACCCTTCTTTAGCGGCCTATGCGGTTTATTTATATGTACCGCCCAGCGGGGTGTTTTTAGCCAAAATAGGGCTGTTTACGTGATCATTTTCATGCCTAAATAAGACCCAGAACGTAAAACAAGTATCTATCCCTGAAAGGGCATAAACAGAGCTTTCGAATGACACCTTAACGATCCTTGTATGATGGATAGTTTTCTTGCAATAACCGTGCAACGCGAGTGCAAAAAGCATGTAATTCGGTACTTTCCCCATATAATTCAGTATGTAGCGAGTGAGAGAGGGAGGAGGGAGCTGAGATTCGTGTCAGTAGGTTCGCCGCGGTGGTCTGGAGCAGTCATACGCTCGCTAGTCTCCTGCCACCACTTGTCTCTCTCTCTCAGCAACATTACGTGCTGAAATTGCCACTCGACCTATGTCGAGCGCCGCCACATAGTCCAGCTTTATTAAAAACGACTTATGTGATGAGCCGCTTTTTAAGGGTTAAAAAGCTGTCCGATGTGAGCACAATGACTGTTAAAATCCTCGTCGTATATTATGACATCATCTCACCTACAGTTCTAAAGGAAGCTAAGGATAAGCTCTCCAAACCACTGACAATGCTATTCAATAAATCCTTGCAGTCTGGATCTATGCCTGATCAGTGGAAGCTAGCCAATGTAACACCGATATTCAAAAAAGGCAGCAAATCCCTACCCAGTAACTATCGTCCAATTAGCTTAAGCTCAGTTGTATGTAAAATGCTAGAAACATTCATAAGAGACAGACTCGTAAATCACTTGGAGGAAAATATCATACTTAAAGATACTCAACACGGCTTTCGTAAAAAACGTTCCTGTTTAAACCTTTCGCTGCGGGTGACGTTCTGGAATGTTTTGGCAAGTTACAGCAATTTCCAGGCTTTAAAAGCCTGTAAAAAACGTAAAAATCGAGTGTCAGTGGGTGGGAGCGTGAGGGGCCCACCTCCGACCCTCAGAACACCGAGCAGCTCACTGAGCTAGGCTGTGTCTCGGGCGAGTCTCTCTCTGTCTCTCTCACCAGTGTAGCCAAGCGAGCGAGTGTTACATAATAGCGGGGCTCCCGCGTTTCACTGGGACCACTGCGGATGAACCAGACCACGTACACGGTCCGTTCTGGTGTCATTTTGATGCTATTTTCGCCTAATTTTCGGCAGAATACACTTCATTTAATGCAGATGCTTGATTTATCATTCAGGAGTGCCTGAATATGCCCTAAATAGCCCAAACATAGCCGCAGCCAAAGGGTTAACAAACCTCTTAGACTTCTTTCATGATATCCTCAACCTCTACGATGAGAGTAAAGCTGTAGATATTATACACCTTGATTTTCAAAAGGCCTTTGACAAAGTTCCCCACAAACGTTTACTGCTTAACCCGTACAGCCCCAGCGACGCGCCTGACGCGTCGGCGATGTATGTAACGCACAGCCCCAGAGACGCGCCTGGCGCGTCACCCTAATTGCGCCGACCGTAACCTCAGGTGTAGCCACTCAAGAGGGCTCAGATTTGTATGGGAACTGTGTACGTATCCCACGCAACCGTGCCGATGGTTGAAAACTCTCAAAGTCCACGTGCGTGCGCGCGAGCGCGCAATAACCTGTTTTTTTGGGATAATTGCCTTCAATTTTTTACTCTTATAAAATCCGTTTTCGGGGGCTCTGTAGGACCATTTTTTAAGCTTTTTGAGCTGTTTTTCATGGTTTTTCCTTCATTCCTAACCCATTCGCTATTGTTTCTGGAATAAAACCATTTTTTGAAAACCGGCCGGGTTCTGGTGCGCAAACATTACAAAACTAGCCGGGGCTCCACGGGTTAAACTAAAAGTGCATGGAATACAAGACGGTGTGTTGAAATGGATAGAAAATTGGCTCAGCGACAGAAAGCAAAGAGTAATCATAAACGGTAAGGCATCTAAATGGACCAATGTAAGTAGCGGGGTACCCCAGGGATCGGTACTAGGATCAATTATATTTCTAATTTACATCAACGACATAGATGAGGGTCTTACCTGTACAATCTCAAAATTTGCTGACGATACAAAAATTGCAAATAGCGTACTCTCAAAAGAACAAGTTGACGATATGCTACACAATCTAGATAAGTTGTCATGTTGGGCCCAAATTTGGCAAATGAGTTTCAATGCGGATAAATGTAAAGTACTACATATCGGATACCAAAATGAGAAAGCAAACTATTCGATGAATGGCACTCAGCTTAAGAATGTAAACAGAGAAACCTATCTGGGAGTAACAATATCGAGTAACCTAAAACCGAGTCAACAATGTTCAGAAGTTGTTAAGATGGCAAACAAAATAATTGGCTTTATAGGCAGGTCATTTGAGCATAAATCCAAAGAAGTTATCCAAACCCTTTACAATTCCTTAGTCCGCCCTCTTCTGGAATACTGCATTCAATCCTGGTGCCCTTATTACCAAAAAGATATAGACAAGCTAGAACGAGTTCAACGTAGAGTTACCAAAATGATACCTAGCCTAAAGCACAAACCATATGAGGAGCATCTTAGAGAATTAAATCTATTTCCTTTAACCCAGCGCAGATTAAGAAGCGACTTAATTCAAGTGTTCAAAATCATCAAAGGCATCGACAATATGAACTGTAGTAAATACTTCACTATCGACCAATCTAATTTCATGCGGGGAAACGGTTGCAAAATTATTGGTAAATCTTTTAACTCACACGAATCTAAGAATTTCTTCTTCAATCGAGTTGTCAACTTGTGGAATGGGCTTCCCCGAGACGTTATAGACTGCAGCACCGTTGATTCATTTAAACTTCGCCTAGACAAATATCTTGCATCAAACCCGCGACTGACTGCATTTGTAAATGAATAACTTTATTTTATCCCCCCCTCAGTTACTAACCCCTCTGCCCCCTACTAACTTGCTAATCCTGCCACGGACATTAGTTCCAGGGCAGTAGTTCCCTTTCCAATGTTCCCTTACCCACTCTAAACCACTGTTTGGACACTTGATCCTCAGTGTTTGGAGGACAAGCAGCCTAGAAGGTTCACTAGACCTGTTGTTGCTTGATTTCCTTTGTACTCCTTTGTACTCTTTTGTACTTTGTATATATATATATATATATATAAATATATATATATATATATATGTATATATATATATATATATATATATATATATATACTATATATATATATATATATATATATATATATATATATATATATATATATATATATATATATATACTGTATATATATATATATATACCAGTATATATATATATATATATATTATATATATATAGAATATATATATATATATATATATATCTATATATATATATATATATATACTGTATATATACATATATATATATATATATATACTTCTTGTTAGTATGTCAGCTGGTGAACCGGGGCACCGTAATATCCATAATAGTAGGATAAGTAGGGATAAGACGCCTGGACCCATCTTTATTCTCAAATTTTCGGCTTACATTAAGCCATCTTCAGGAGTACCACATAATCCCTAAGAAAGAGTAAAAACTCATAACAGAAGAAACAACGGGATCACTAATAAGTCATTGAAAAATGAGTAAACAATTACAATCTATTCTATATTAATATTTATAAGTTTAAAATTTAAAAAAATTACTGAAAACTCACAGTTAGAAGTAGAAACTGAAACATCTAATTAAAAATATATATATAATGGCTTAACTCTTTCAGACTCATATGACGCGATCGCGTCATATGGCAGAGTGAGCCAAAAACTCATATGACGCTACTGCGTCATATGGACTTTTTATATTGCCAGAAAATAAGTTTATGACGCTATTGAGCCGGTCTTTTGGCTGGTAAGTCCCATAAGTTAGATCTACATGTGGAAACATCTAGCAACCCCCTGGCGTCCCTGTGAGGGCCCCGCGCGGGTAGAAACGCTCAGTCTCTTCTCAGCAGCCAGCCTACTAGATGGGTGTGCGTGGCCCTTTAAACCAAGGGGCCTCCATTTTGCCCAGCCTGGGTGGTATTTCCGCCCTAATATAACCCAAACGAAGTGCTATATCGTTGGGTTATCGATGGATTATTGTGTTAGTCTTGTTTAGGGTATAATAACCATGTTAGTGATGTGTTATGCTAGTCTGGTGTACGTGAGCAAGGTGGTGGACCCCACGAGGGGCCATGGTTTTTGCCTATACGTTTCGCTTGTTTGTGGATCACTTTCATATAATATCGTGTGAATTATATTGCTATTTATCAGTTCAAGTAGTGTATCTTACTTGTATTAGTGTGTGTTAGTGAAAAAACGTTCATAACTGGTGGAGCATTTTCTGGTGTACGTGACCAAGATGGGCTCCACGAGGGGCCATGGTTTTTGCCTATACGTTTCGCTTGTTTGTGGATCACTTTCATATAATATCGAGTGAATTATATTGCTATTTATCAGTTCAAGTAGTGTATCTTACTTGTAATAGTGTTTGTTAGTGAAAAAACTTTCATAACTGGTGGAGCATATGTCGCCATGCTCCCTCCCTCCCCCCTGTGCATTTTTGCTCAAAAATTTACTGGTGGAAAGTGCTTGGGAGGTAAGTTTTTTATTGGCAAAAGCACTCTACATATACGGCTTGGTGGCCACGAGGGAATCTCAGCAGTGTCAGTAAGTACAGTCGACATTTTATGTCCCCACGAGTAGGTGGAGGTGGTGGTGGTGGTGGTGGTGATGGTCGTGGAGGTGGTGGTGGTGGTGGTGATGGTCGTGGTGGTGGTGGTGGTGATCGTCGTGGTGGTGGTGGTGGTCATTGTCGTGGTGGTGGTGGTGGAGATGGTGGTGGTGGAGATTGTGGTGGTGGAGGTGGAGATGGTGGTGGTGGTGGTGGAGATTGTGGTGGTGGTGGTGGAGATTGTGGAGGTGGTGGTGGTGGAGATGGTGGTGGTGGTGGAGATGGTGGTGGTGTTGACACCAATAGGGTCGGGTCCCTTTTCTGACCGTGGGTCAGGTCACTTTTCTGACTGTGGGTCAGGTCAGAAAATGAACCTGACCCTATTGGTGTCAACACCACCACCATCTCCACCATCACCATCTCCACCACCACCATCTCCACCACCACAATCTCCACCACTGCTCTACCACAACCACCTCCACCATTTTATTATTTTTATTATTTTTGTGTTTATTTTATTATTTTTATTATAATTATTATTATTTATTATTATACCTGTTATTCCTGTTCCCCAGGGTGTGTATGGGATCACCCATAATAGAGTATTTATATTGGTATTTCATTTATATTTTTGCTTTATTATATTATTATAATATTATTATTAATATTATTATTATTATTTATTATAATGTCCCCCACCCCAAACTCTATTATATATATATATAATTATATATACAGTAATTATATATATATATATATATATATATATATACAGTATATACAGTATATATATATATATATATTTTTTTTTTTTTTAGGCCTAGCCTATATATATATATATATATATACCGGTATATATACATTTTTTTTTTTTTCTTTTTTTGCCTATACCCCACCTACCCCCGCCTTCCCCCTATTCTTATATATATATATGCTTACATGTATATATTTATATATATATATTATATATATATATATATATATATATATATATATATATATATATATATATATATATATATATATACTGTATTTAATTATATGCCTCCATATTTCTGTCAACACGGTGGTGGTAGTTGTGGTGGTGGTGTTAGTTGTGGTGGTGGTGGTGGTGGTGGTGATGGTAGTTGTGGTGGTTTTCACACCTTCGAATACCACTCCCTTGGCTTCACACCTCCCAATAGGCTACCTGGACCTGAGTGACCCTTCCCCAGACAGTCACTTGATCTCTTGTATATATGTTTTGTATTTTTATTATTATGCCCCCTCCCCCATTATACCCCCCTCCCCCTCTTCCCCCTGCCCCCCATATACAATATATATTATTATTACTAGGCTAGTATCTATTACTAGGCTAGTATCTATTACTAGGCTAGTATCTATTACTAGGCTAGTATCTATTACTAGGCTAGTATCTATTTATTATATATTATTATTACTAGGCTAGTATCTATTTATAATATATTATTATAATACTCCCCCCTCTACCTCCTCCCCCCTCCCCCTCCCCCTTCTCCCCCTCCCCCTCTTCCCCCTGCCCCCATATAAATATGATTATTACTAGGCTAGTATCTATTTATTATATATTATTATTATTATACTCCTCCCTTCCCTCCTCCCCTTCCCCCACCTCCCCCTCCCCCTCCCCCTCCCCCTCTTCCCCCTGCCCCCCATATAAATATTATTATTAATAGGCTAGTATCTATTTATTATATATTATTATTATTATACTCCCCCCTTCCCTTGGATACTGGTAATAATATATATATATATATATATTATATTATTTTTTTATTTTTTTGTTCTGTTTTGTATTTTTTTTTATACCCCCCCTCCCATTACAGATCAGTTACACATCTGACTAGTCTAGAGCAGCCAGCCATGAGTAAGAATTGACCCATCCCGGAGGACCAGCTGGACTCCATCCTCGCCACAATCCTGGACATGACGAGTAGCAAGAGTGAAAGCGAAGACGACATGGGGGGGAGTGATGAAGAGGAGTGGACGGATGAGGATTTTAGCCCTTCTCCACCGCCCAGGGGGAAGAGGAGGAGGACTGTCATCGACGACAACGACCCTTCAGCACCTCCACCTCCACAACCTCCATCTCCACCTCCACAAACTCCACCTCCACCTCCACAAACTCCACCCGTCCCCCTACCTCGCCGCTCATCAACACCCGTCCCCCTACCTCGCCGCTCATCAACACCCGTCGCCCTACCTCGCTCATTAACACCCGTCGCCCTACGTCGCTCAACACCCATCGCCCTACGTCGCTCATCAACTCCCGTCGTCCTACTCCGTACAACCCCACCCCACCCCGTACATCACTACGCATCGCCCCACCTCATCCATCCCCACCCGTCCTACCCACACCCCTCCTACCAGCACCCATCCTACCATCAACATCCACTCATCTCTTCACACCACAACCATCAACATCCACTCATCTCTTCACACCACAACCATCAACATCCACTCAATGCTTCACACCACTACCATTCCCGGACCTCAACACATCATCATTCTATTCTTCTCCTACTTCACGCACCCTGCATGGCGGTCCCTTGTTACCTCAGGTAGAATCACCGGCCAGCAACATCTCAGACAGCCCCCGCATCCTGGCTTCACTCCTGCCGGTGGGTAGTCTAAACACCCCGCCATCACAAGTCCTGTTTGCTCACGTAGCCTCCCCCTCGCTGATCTCCTTGGGTAGCAGCGGGGGCAGCGAGGCGCGCTACATAGCGTTTGTTCCGCCTGAACATCGCCAAATCATGCAAGACGAGATTGCTGCGGCAATCGATGAGGAGCTTCCACAAAGGCTTCCTCCTGCCCCACTTCATCCACCCACAGCACCTTCTCCATCACCCTCATCACATCCACCATCACCCCCACGGCCTGACTCCACCACAGCACCTTCTCCATCACCCTCATCACATCCACCATCACCCCCTTCGTCTTCCGCAGAAGACGACCCCCCACCCCCTCCCCGCCGAAAACCTGGGCCCATGAAGGGCCGAGGTGGTAGGCCCAGGGGCCGCAGAGGTCAAATACGTCGTCCAGGCGGACGACGTGGTGCTCTCCCAGCACGTGCACCTCAACGCCCCCCCACCGTGTATGCTGAGGATCACGAGTGGACTTCAGACCCGTTCACACCCAACGTTGATCCTTTCACTGGAACCCCTGGCTTGCGGGTTCCAGCACCAGTGACACCATTGCAGTACTTCCAGCTCTTCTTTACAAGAGAACTGCTCAGGTTCCTGGTGAGTGAGACCAATGCATATGCCTTATTCGTTGGTTCTCTCTGGACAACATTCAGTGAGGAGGACATGGCCAAATTCCTTGGCCTGTACTTCCTCATGGGTGTGAACAAACTCCCCACTGTGCGTCACTACTGGTTAAATGATAGAGTCCATGATTACCCAACGTTTCGCAAGACCATGCAGGTCTCCAAGTTCCAAGCCTTGCTGAGCAATTACCACACATTCAACAGCAAGGCAGTCATCAAGCAGACTAAAGACAGGCTATTGAAGATCCGCACGGTGATGCGCTACCTGCTTGCTGGCTTCAAGCTTGCCTACGTCCCGGAGAGGAAGGTGTCCATCGACGAAGGCTGCCTTGGGTGGAAGGGTCGCCTTTCATTCAGGTGCTACAACCCGATGAAGCTTCAGAAGTACGCCATGAAGCTGTACATCCTGGCAGAGTCCACGACTGGTTTCGTGTATGACTTTCAAGTCTACACTGGTATTGGTCAAACTCTCCAGAAAACGGTTGAGTGTTTAACGGAGTCCCTGCAAGGCCTGGGTTAAATGTTGTTCATGGACAACTTTTACAACTCAATTGACCTGTGCCAGCACATGCTCACACACCACCAGATCTATGTGTGTGGCACCCTGAGGCTTGCACGAGGGGCTCCAAAGCGGTTGTGCGACATTGCCCATGCAGCGACACTGGAAGACGATGCAATAGAGGCAATGAACAATGGCACAACCCTAGTCATGCTTTGGAAAGACAAACGGATTGTCAACATGGTGTCCACCTTCCACGACCAGAGCACCATACCAAAGCAGTCCTTTGTCAAGAAGAAGGTACAAGGCAGGTGGCAGCGGAGTCGCAAGAATATCATGAACCCGTTTGTGTTGACGACTACAACCGCCACATGGGTGGGGTGGATCATTTCGATCAGATGATCCAGTACTACCCCATCCAGCGAAGGACGGTCAAATGGACGAAGAAGATCGTATTCTACTTCATCCAAATGGCCCTCTTCAATGCCTTCGTACTCTTCAAGAAGTGCAACCCCCGCAGGAAGATGACTATGCTGGCGTTCCAGGAAAGCGTAGTCCGTTCCTTGTTGTTCTTCAACCCTGCAGAGTGGCCTTTGTCGGGGAGACGCATCCGGCGTGCAGAGGATTTGCCGGAAGGTTGGTATGAGCCATGCGCCCGTCTCAGGCGAGGCAGGCGGCGTCGGCAATCCTCCGGAAGCTCAGCTGGGTCGCCTCTACCGGACGACAATCCAGACTCCCCAGCCGCTCCTGCTGATGATCCTGGCACTCCTCCTGGTGCTCCTGCTGCTGGTGGAGGCGTTGGGGGAGCACTCCTTCATGACCCCTCCCCTCCCCTCACCAGGTCCAGATGCTGTTGCTGCTGCTGTTGCCGTCGGGGGAGCACTCGCAGAGAATGCACCCCAGGCGGCACCAGTATCGGACGATGCTGCTGATGCTGAGGAGCAAGTGGATGTCCTACCACTTGACCCCCCCGCACCAGTAGTACCGGGTGCAGCTGCTGCTGCTGGTGGCGCTCGGGAAGCACCCGTCATGGATGCCAACCGGGGTCCACTAGTAATGGACGTCCAAGCTAGGGCTCAGGCATCAAGAGGACGTCGGAGAGGTCCTCTTCAAGGAAAGGGTTCCAAGCCAAGTCCTGTTGTACTGGACCATGACCGGTACAACAGGAACTTGGAACACGTTCTCGAGAATATCCCCGGCGGCAAGCGACGGCGGTGCCATCTGTGTTACACGAACGGCCAAAGTCGCAAGGACACGAGCTTTCGATGCAAGTCTTGTCTCGTTTGCTTCTGCATCGATGTCACTGGTTGCTTCAATCAGTTCCATCGACTCGATGCAGATGTCCTATAGCCAGGATCTTTGCACGATTCATTCATTCATTTATGCATTCTCCTATTCACCTTTATTATTCCTTTCCAATCACTATCACCCATTCATTCATTCAGTCTTTATGCATTCTTCCATTCACCTTCATCACCCTTTCATTCATCTTCATCACCCTTTCATTCATTCATTCAATCATTCAATAATTCATTCATTCATTCATTCAATCATCACTTCAGAGGTTCGGGGCCCACCTTCATGCACTACAGTGGATATAGGCCTCCTGGGGAAACCACTCTAAAAAAAATAACGAGTCAAGTGCAGTACCTCCTTGGGTGGCTTGGAAATTTGCACATATTTCTCTGGTTTGACACCTTGTATATATACTGTATATGTATATATATATATATATATATATATATATATATATATATATATATATATACATATATATATATATATATTATATATATATATATATATATATATATACCGTATATATATGCATTACTTTATTTTATTTACGTGTACAATAGAATTATTTCTGAATTTATTACCTGAAGATAACCTGGCTTCTTGTATTGTTTTTTCAGTGTCAACCCAGGAGCCATTTCCCTTCTCGTTGGAAAGGGTTGTGGCCCTACCAGGTAAGTAAAATTGACAACCTTCATGACTGACATGTCTTCTATGAACATTATACAATTATTGGCAAGGAAAATTATATAAAAGTGTTGTATATTGTGGCAAAGATATACAACTGTATAAACATTCTCATATATTTTCATAACAATAACAATGCATGGAAAAAATTGCGCATAGCTCACGAACCAATTACGCTATATTATTTTGGATAATATGAAATTAGAAAGAGCACCATTAGAAAGAGCACAATTTTTCGATTCCGGTGATATATACAGTTATATACGTATCCGAGCAAATAACGCAACGATGAGGTGGGGAACAGCTCGGAACCCGGCTAGCGTCGGCGGAACAGAGACGGGTGAAGCGTAAATATTCACATTTTGGCTCTTCATTTCAAATATTCATAGCGCAAAAAGTATTTGTCGTAGGAACTTCTAGTTTTGTTTATACTCATCAGCATTATTTGCCGTATTCATACAGCCTAAATTTAAAACCATACACTTCGTAGCAACGAAATAAATCGAAAATGTTTTAAACCATATCAATCAAAATCATAGTTTCTTTTTTTTTCGGTCACTGCTTGATAAATATTGAAGATAAACCATTTCTGTTTTCAGATTTGGAAAGAGCAGAAACAATACTATTATTTGAGCAAATCAAAATATATGGTCATCACTCACAATTTAGAGATAAGACGGTGTGAAGACAATTGCATGGGAAATAATTGTATTCCGGACTCATTTACACTTTCATATTTCTATTTATTTACATTTTTTTTTTTTGATCATGTACTATAAATATTCCTCTTTCCATTGACATATGATACATCACAATAAACAGCATTCTGGTGGATGGAAATAGAGAAATATGTAAGGCTTCGACAACACTCATGAGCCAAATTCAAGACTGAAAATTGCAGTTGGGATGTGTGTACATGCTTAGATTGATATGCAGGATTCGAAGTTGCATAATAAATCGTAGGCAGTGTCCACCATCCTTTAACTGTCTTCGTGGTGCGATGCATAAGGTGTTGATTTTCGGTGTGAGCATCCTGGGTTCGAATCCACGGACTGCCACATGTGTTTGTAAATTTCATAAATCGATTTTAGGAGTATAGTTGGTTGTTGGAAGGAACATAATAATTGATATTGGTTCAGGAGTGATTTATCGAGAGGACTTCCCTAGTGGTTAAGACCCCATTAATTGCTCTTTCCATTCACATATGCATAGCCTACGTGAGTTGCAGTTGGGATGTGTGTATATGCTTAGATTGATAATGTAGGATTCGAAGTTGCATAATAAATCGTAGGCAGTGTCCACCATCCTTTAACTGTCTTCGTGGTGCGATGCATAAGGTGTTGATTTTCGGTGTGAGCATCCTGGGTTCGAATCCACGGACTGCCACATGTGATAGTAAATTTCATAAATCGATTTTAGGAGTATAGTTGGTTGTTGGAAGGAACATAATAAAAGCTATGTCAACCGCCTCCTCGGACTTATTGGAACATAATATAAGAACATAAGAACATAAGAAAATGGGAGTCTGCAGAAAGCCGATTGGCCTAAGCAAGGCAGATCCCTGTCCCACACAACCCCAATTACAAAGCCCAATTATAGGCTCAACACTCTAATACCCTGAGGATCATCCTACCAAAACGGTTAGCGATTAACGCAGGATTACGGTGGTCTGCACAGCGCTGATTGGCCCAAACCTGCTGATCCCCCTTCACACCCAACCCTTCTCGTCCATATGCTTATCCAATTTTATCTTAAAGCTCCCTATCGTTTTTAATCCCACTATAGCACTTGGTAGTCCATTCCACCCATCTACAACTCTGTTACCAAACCAATATTTGCCTATATCTTTTCTGAAACGAAATTTATCTAATTTGAAACCATTGGTACGAGTTCTTTCGCTATCACTGAGCTTTAGTACATTTGTCATGTCTCCTTTGTTAATCCCACTTACCCACTTGAACACCTCTATCATATCCCCTCTAACTCTGCGTCTCTCTAACGAATGTAAACCTAATTTCTTCAACCTTTCTTCATACGAAAGATTTCTAATATTATGGATCATTTTTGTCATTCTACGCTGTACTCTCTCCAATGAATCTATGTCCATTCTGTAATAAGGACACCAAAATTGGACAGCATAATCCATATGGGGTCTCACTAATGACAAGTAAAGTTTTAAGATAACATCAGCAGTTCTGTTACTCACACTCCTAGAGATGAACCCGAGAATCCTGTTTGCCTTATTACGAACGCTTATACACTGTTTTCTAGGCTTCAAATCATTGCTAACAAACACACCTAGATCTTTCTCACAGTCTGAATTTTCTAATTCTAAATTAGCTAGTTTATATTTAACATTTGTATGCATCTTCCCTATCTTTAATACCTTGCATTTGTCAATGTTAAACTTCATCTGCCAATTTACTGACCATTCATGTAAGGTATCTAGATCCCTTTGGAGGCACTCTATATCTCTATCTGAATCAATTGATCTCCCCATTTTAGTATCGTCTGCGAATTTACTTATCCTACTAGTTATACCTAAATCTAGGTCATTTATGTATATAAGAAACAACAGGGGACCTAATACCGATCCCTGGGGGACACCACTTTTGACTGCTCCCCACTCTGACTTGGTACCATTTATGCTGACTCTCTGTTTCCTACCAATTAGCCATGACCTAATCCATCCCAACAACGATCCTCCTATTCCATGTGCCTCAACCTTATGTCGTCGCAAGGAGTTAACGTTAGTACTGAAATATATGTTCCTTGCAACGCTCAAACTAACTGATTTGAGACCTGTGTCCGTATCGTATCAAGTAACCAAGTATACAGTATAATATATACCTGTATAATATATACCTGTATATATACCTGTATCAAGTAACCAAGTATACAGTATAAATAATATATACCTGTATATATACCTGTATCAAGTAACCAAGTATACAGTATAATATATACCTGTATAATATATACCTGTATATATACCTGTATCAAGTAACCAAGTATACAGTATAATATATACCTGTATAATATATACCTGTATATATACCTGTATCAAGTAACCAAGTATACAGTATAATATATACCTGTATAATATATACCTGTATATATACCTGTATCGTATCAAGTAACCAAGTATACAGTATAATATATACCTGTATAATATATACCTGTATCAAGTAACCAAGTATACAGTATAATATATACCTGTATAATATATACCTGTATATATACCTGTATCAAGTAACCAAGTATACAGTATAATATATACCTGTATAATATATACCTGTATATATACCTGTATCGTATCAAGTAACCAAGTATACAGTATAATATATACCTGTATAATATATACCTGTATATATACCTGTATCAAGTAACCAAGTATACAGTATAATATATACCTGTATAATATATACCTGTATATATACCTGTATCAAGTAACCAAGTATACAGTATAATATATACCTGTATAATATATACCTGTATATATACCTGTATCAAGTAACCAAGTATACAGTATAATATATACCTGTATAATATATACCTGTATATATACCTGTATCAAGTAACCAAGTATACAGTATAATATATACCTGTATAATATATACCTGTATATATACCTGTATCGTATCAAGTAACCAAGTATACAGTATAATATATACCTGTATAATATATACCTGTATATATACCTGTATCAAGTAACCAAGTATACAGTATAATATATACCTGTATAATATATACCTGTATATATACCTGTATCAAGTAACCAAGTATACAGTATAATATATACCTGTATAATATATACCTGTATATATACCTGTATCAAGTAACCAAGTATACAGTATAATATATACCTGTATAATATATACCTGTATATATACCTGTATCAAGTAACCAAGTATACAGTATAATATATACCTGTATAATATATACCTGTATATATACCTGTATCAAGTAACCAAGTATACAGTATAATATATACCTGTATAATATATACCTGTATATATACCTGTATCAAGTAACCAAGTATACAGTATAATATATACCTGTATAATATATACCTGTATATATACCTGTATCAAGTAACCAAGTATACAGTATAATATATACCTGTATAATATATACCTGTATATATACCTGTATCGTATCAAGTAACCAAGTATACAGTATAATATATACCTGTATAATATATACCTGTATATATACCTGTATCAAGTAACCAAGTATACAGTATAATATATACCTGTATAATATATACCTGTATATATACCTGTATCAAGTAACCAAGTATACAGTATAATATATACCTGTATAATATATACCTGTATATATACCTGTATCAAGTAACCAAGTATACAGTATAATATATACCTGTATAATATATACCTGTATATATACCTGTATCAAGTAACCAAGTATACAGTATAATATATACCTGTATAATATATACCTGTATATATACCTGTATCATATCAAGTAACCAAGTATACAGTATAATATATACCTGTATAATATATACCTGTATATATACCTGTATCAAGTAACCAAGTATACAGTATAATATATACCTGTATAATATATACCTGTATATATACCTGTATCAAGTAACCAAGTATACAGTATAATATATACCTGTATAATATATACCTGTATATATACCTGTATCAAGTAACCAAGTATACAGTATAATATATACCTGTATAATATATACCTGTATATATACCTGTATCGTATCAAGTAACCAAGTATACAGTATAATTTATACCTGTATAATATATACCTGTATATATACCTGTATCAAGTAACCAAGTATACAGTATAATATATACCTGTATAATATATACCTGTATATATACCTGTATCAAGTAACTAAGTATACAGTATAATATATACCTGTATAATATATACCTGTATATATACCTGTATCAAGTAACCAAGTATACAGTATAATATATACCTGTATAATATATACCTGTATATATACCTGTATCGTATCAAGTAACCAAGTATACAGTATAATATATACCTGTATAATATATACCTGTATATATACCTGTATCAAGTAACCAAGTATACAGTATAATATATACCTGTATAATATATACCTGTATATATACCTGTATCAAGTAACCAAGTATACAGTATAATATATACCTGTATAATATATACCTGTATATATACCTGTATCAAGTAACCAAGTATACAGTATAATATATACCTGTATAATATATACCTGTATATATACCTGTATCAAGTAACCAAGTATACAGTATAATATATACCTGTATAATATATACCTGTATATATACCTGTATCAAGTAACCAAGTATACAGTATAATATATATATACCTGTATAATATATACCTGTATATATACCTGTATCAAGTAACCAAGTATACAGTATAATATATACCTGTATAATATATACCTGTATATATACCTGTATCAAGTAACCAAGTATACAGTATAATATATACCTGTATAATATATACCTGTATATATACCTGTATCAAGTAACCAAGTATACAGTATAATATATACCTGTATAATATATACCTGTATATATACCTGTATCGTATCAAGTAACCAAGTATACAGTATAATATATACCTGTATAATATATACCTGTATATATACCTGTATCAAGTAACCAAGTATACAGTATAATATATACCTGTATAATATATACCTGTATAATATATACCTGTATCAAGTAACCAAGTATACAGTATAATATATACCTGTATAATATATACCTGTATATATACCTGTATCAAGTAACCAAGTATACAGTATAATATATACCTGTATAATATATACCTGTATATATACCTGTATCGTATCAAGTAACCAAGTATACAGTATAATATATACCTGTATAATATATACCTGTATATATACCTGTATCAAGTAACCAAGTATACAGTATAATATACCTGTATAATATATACCTGTATATATACCTGTATCAAGTAACCAAGTATACAGTATAATATATACCTGTATAATATATACCTGTATATATACCTGTATCAAGTAACCAAGTATACAGTATAATATATACCTGTATAATATATACCTGTATATATACCTGTATCAAGTAACCAAGTATACAGTATAATATATACCTGTATAATATATACCTGTATATATACCTGTATCGTATCAAGTAACCAAGTATACAGTATAATATATACCTGTATAATATATACCTGTATATATACCTGTATCAAGTAACCAAGTATACAGTATAATATATACCTGTATAATATATACCTGTATATATACCTGTATCAAGTAACCAAGTATACAGTATAATATATACCTGTATAATATATACCTGTATATATACCTGTATCAAGTAACCAAGTATACAGTATAATATATACCTGTATAATATATACCTGTATATATACCTGTATCGTATCAAGTAACCAAGTATACAGTATAATATATACCTGTATAATATATACCTGTATATATACCTGTATCAAGTAACCAAGTATACAGTATAATATATACCTGTATAATATATACCTGTATATATACCTGTATCAAGTAACCAAGTATACAGTATAATATATACCTGTATAATATATACCTGTATATATACCTGTATCAAGTAACCAAGTATACAGTATAATATATACCTGTATAATATATACCTGTATATATACCTGTATCGTATCAAGTAACCAAGTATACAGTATAATATATACCTGTATAATATATACCTGTATATATACCTGTATCAAGTAACCAAGTATACAGTATAATATATACCTGTATAATATATACCTGTATATATACCTGTATCAAGTAACCAAGTATACAGTATAATATATACCTGTATAATATATACCTGTATATATACCTGTATCAAGTAACCAAGTATACAGTATAATATATACCTGTATAATATATACCTGTATATATACCTGTATCAAGTAACCAAGTATACAGTATAATATATACCTGTATAATATATACCTGTATATATACCTGTATCAAGTAACCAAGTATACAGTATAATATATACCTGTATAATATATACCTGTATATATACCTGTATCAAGTAACCAAGTATACAGTATAATATATACCTGTATAATATATACCTGTATATATACCTGTATCAAGTAACCAAGTATACAGTATAATATATACCTGTATAATATATACCTGTATATATACCTGTATCAAGTAACCAAGTATACAGTATAATATATACCTGTATAATATATACCTGTATATATACCTGTATCGTATCAAGTAACCAAGTATACAGTATAATATATACCTGTATAATATATACCTGTATATATACCTGTATCAAGTAACCAAGTATACAGTATAATATATACCTGTATAATATATACCTGTATATATACCTGTATCAAGTAACCAAGTATACAGTATAATATATACCTGTATAATATATACCTGTATATATACCTGTATCAAGTAACCAAGTATACAGTATAATATATACCTGTATAATATATACCTGTATATATACCTGTATCAAGTAACCAAGTATACAGTATAATATATACCTGTATAATATATACCTGTATATATACCTGTATCAAGTAACCAAGTATACAGTATAATATATACCTGTATAATATATACCTGTATATATACCTGTATCAAGTAACCAAGTATACAGTATAATATATACCTGTATAATATATACCTGTATATATACCTGTATCAAGTAACCAAGTATACAGTATAATATATACCTGTATAATATATACCTGTATATATACCTGTATCGTATCAAGTAACCAAGTATACAGTATAATATATACCTGTATAATATATACCTGTATATATACCTGTATCAAGTAACCAAGTATACAGTATAATATATACCTGTATAATATATACCTGTATATATACCTGTATCGTATCAAGTAACCAAGTATACAGTATAATATATACCTGTATAATATATACCTGTATATATACCTGTATCAAGTAACCAAGTATACAGTATAATATATACCTGTATAATATATACCTGTATATATACCTGTATCAAGTAACCAAGTATACAGTATAATATATACCTGTATAATATATACCTGTATATATACCTGTATCAAGTAACCAAGTATACAGTATAATATATACCTGTATAATATATACCTGTATATATACCTGTATCGTATCAAGTAACCAAGTATACAGTATAATATATACCTGTATAATATATACCTGTATATATACCTGTATCAAGTAACCAAGTATACAGTATAATATATACCTGTATAATATATACCTGTATATATACCTGTATCAAGTAACCAAGTATACAGTATAATATATACCTGTATAATATATACCTGTATATATACCTGTATCGTATCAAGTAACCAAGTATACAGTATAATATATACCTGTATAATATATACCTGTATATATACCTGTATCAAGTAACCAAGTATACAGTATAATATATACCTGTATAATATATACCTGTATATATACCTGTATCGTATCAAGTAACCAAGTATACAGTATAATATATACCTGTATAATATATACCTGTATATATACCTGTATCAAGTAACCAAGTATACAGTATAATATATACCTGTATAATATATACCTGTATATATACCTGTATCAAGTAACCAAGTATACAGTATAATATATACCTGTATAATATATACCTGTATATATACCTGTATCAAGTAACCAAGTATACAGTATAATATATACCTGTATAATATATACCTGTATATATACCTGTATCGTATCAAGTAACCAAGTATACAGTATATATATACCTGTATAATATATACCTGTATATATACCTGTATCAAGTAACCAAGTATACAGTATAATATATACCTGTATAATATATACCTGTATATATATACCTGTATCGTATCAAGTAACCAAGTATACAGTATAATATATACCTGTATAATATATACCTGTATATATACCTGTATCAAGTAACCAAGTATACAGTATAATATATACCTGTATAATATATACCTGTATATATACCTGTATCAAGTAACCAAGTATACAGTATAATATATACCTGTATAATATATACCTGTATATATACCTGTATCAAGTAACTAAGTATACAGTATAATATATATACCTGTATAATATATACCTGTATATATACCTGTATCAAGTAACCAAGTATACAGTATAATATATACCTGTATAATATATACCTGTATATATACCTGTATCAAGTAACCAAGTATACAGTATAATATATACCTGTATAATATATACCTGTATATATACCTGTATCAAGTAACCAAGTATACAGTATAATATATACCTGTATAATATATACCTGTATATATACCTGTATCAAGTAACCAAGTATACAGTATAATATATACCTGTATAATATATACCTGTATATATACCTGTATCAAGTAACCAAGTATACAGTATAATATATACCTGTATAATTAATTAATTATATACACACAATATTCGTTTACTCTCTCTCTCTCTCTATCTCTGTGAAATATAAATAGACATGCAGTCCTATGCCAACTTGGAATATATATTAGAGTATATATTAGAGTTGTGTGGGACAGGGATCTGCCTTGCTTGGGCCAATCGGCTTTCTGCAGACTCCCATTTTCTTATGTTCTTATGTTCTTATATCGTTCTAACTGCTCCGTGAACATTGTATTTAGCTTAGGAAGGGTCTTACATAATCACACGGTAATTGACGGTAGTTTGATTGTAAAGTATTTAATCCACGGTGTTCCTCAATTTCAATTAAATCAACTGTGTGTAGTCTATGTAGAATAATATTAAAGGTAGTCTTCTGATATAGCAGGATCAAGAACACCTTCTTAATACTAGGTGATGAGACATTGACCACGAACAACTCTTCTATGCGAGTGCTATAAAAATAATCGATATTATTTCACGTCTCTCTCACTCTCTCTGATATATAAATATTCAAATAGTTAAGGTAGGGGGCGAAGTTAGCTAGCATAACGGTGTTATATTACACCGATATCAAACACACTCATCAAAATAATATTAGTTTAGATGGAGCACAATGAGAAAGGGAAAAGGGAAACGAAGAAAGAAGGAAGGTAAGGAGAGAATATGGAAGGAGGTAGGGTAAAGGTTAATCTATAGTCGTATCTGTCTTCACACCTCATTAATGCATAGCCCAGGCGGCGGTGACAGAGCTACATATTTCTCAGAGAGACGGGCAAAAGGGTGGAAAGGGACTTATGGCCGGGACTGTACCTGTATCCTGTATCCATTTCATCATGAACTTTGCCAA